>CM066169.1:34232434-34249934 GCA_033629205.1 Lithocarpus polystachyus | reverse complement strand
TAGTTTTCAAGGGGACTGGGGGGGGGGGGGGGCAATTCTAGCGTTTTATCGGGCTTTTTTATAATTATCTTGTCTATTTCAATTGTCTTCGAGCGAATATTTTTCCAATTAAACGGGTTTTTGGTCGAATTTTGGCCGTGTTAATGAATTTGAAAGCTAGTCATTTTCAATTTCGTAGGTTTTAGAGGCCGTTTGGCTTTCACATTAGTTTTTTAGGGGTAATTAAGCAGTTTTAAACTGTTTTTCGGCTGTCATTTTAGAATCTTAATTATTTTTTACGGGCATTTTAGCAATTTCAGTCATTTTGGCAGGGTAATTTTACAATTAATGCTTTTTTACTGGGTTTTTGCAGTCTTTTTTAAAGTAATTATCAATTTTTCGTAGGTGTTTTTTGGATTCCAATGAATTTGGATGGGGTATTTTTCAAATTTGTTTTATTTTTCATTGGCAACTTCGCTATTTTAATAGCATGGAAGTATTATTTTTGCTATATTATGTGTTTCAAGAGGACATATTAGCAATTTTAACAGTTTTTGGAAAATATTCTAGCAATTTATTGGTGTTTTAGGGGGGCACGTACATTTATCTGGTTGGGGGGGTAGTACTTTCTGAACTTCATGCGTTTTGACATAGCGGTTTGGCCATTTTGTTGGATTTTAAAATGTACTTTTTAATTTATTGTGCTTTTTGGGGTGATGTTTTTGTAATTTTAATGGTTTTGGGTTTGGAATTTTAGCGATTCATTGTGGTTTTCGGTGTTTGGTTTACCTTTTTACCAAAACTGAGGTTATATTCCTGCAATTTACTTGGTTTTGTGGGCCATTTTGGCCCGTTTAAAGCTATCGGGGGGATTTATTCGGAATTTAACGAGTTTTAAATTTGAATTTGCCGTTTCAATGAATTTGGTTACAGAGTGAATGTATTTTCCGTTGGACTTCTGGCGATATTAAAGGTTCTTAATGAGAATTTTAGTAATTTAGCGGGTTTAGAAGGGGCTGTTCTCCCATTTTAACGTCTTTGGAAAGGGGTATTTTTGCAAATTTATGGGTTTTGATGTGGAATTTTTACACTTTTTTCCGGTTTATCGAGGTGTATTCTGTATATTTAATTGGTTTTCAAGGGGACTGGGGGGGGGGGGGAGGGCATTTCTTGCGTTTTAACGGGCTTTTTTGGAGATATCTTGTTTATTTCAATTTGTCTTCGAGCGAATATTTTTCCAATTAAACGGCTTTTTGTTCGAATTTTGGCCGTGTTAATGAATTTGAAAGCTAGGCATTTTCAATTTCGTAGGTTTTAGAGGCCGTTTGGCCGTTACATTAGTTTTTTAGGGGTAATTAAGCAGTTTTCAACTGTTTTTCGGCTGTCATTTTAGAATTTTAATTGTTCTTTACCGGCATTTTAGCAATTTCAATCATTTTGGCATGGTAATTTTACAATTAATGCGTTTTTACCGGGTTTTCTCAGTCTTTTTTAAAGTAATTATCAACTTTTCGGAGGTGTTGTAGGGATTCTAATGAATTTGGATGGGGTATTTTTTAAATTTGTTTTATTTTTCATTGGCAATTTCGCTATTTTAATAGCATGGAAGTGTTATTTTTGCTATATTATGTGTTTCAAGTGGACATAATCGCAATTTTAACAGTTTTAGGGAAATATTCTAGCAATTGACTAGGGTTTTAGGGGGGCACGTACGTTTATATGGTTGGGGGAGTTGTAATTTCGGAACTTCATGCGTTTTGACAATGCGGTTTGGCCATTTTGTTGTATTTTAAAATGTACTTTTTAATTTATTGTGCTTTTTGGGGTGATGTTTTTGTAATTTTAATGGTTTTGGATTTGGAATTTTAGCATTTCAATGTGGTTTTAGTTGTTCGGTTTAACTTTTTAACAAAACTGAGGTTATATTCATGCAATTTACTTAATTTTGTGGGCCATTTTGCCGTTTAATGCCAGCGTAGAGATTTATTCGGAATTTAACGAGTTTTAAATTTGAATTTGCCGTTTCAATGAATTTGGTTACAGAGTGTATGTATTTTCCGCTGGACTTCTGGCGATATTAAAGGTTCTTTAATGAGAATTTTAGTAATTTAGCGGGTTTAGAAGGGGCTGTTCTCCCATTTTAACGTCTTTGGAAAGGGGTATTTTTGCAAATTTATGGGTTTTGATGTGGAATTTTTACACTTTTTTCCGGTTTATCGAGGTGTATTCTGTATATTTAATTGGTTTTCAAGGGGACTGGGGGGGGGGGGGGGGCAATTCTAGCGTTTTAACGGGCTTTTTTGGATATATCTTGTTTATTTCAATATGTCTTCGAGCGAATATTTTTACAATTAAACGGCTTTTTGGTCGAATTTTGGCCGTGTTAATGAATTTGAAAGCTAGGCATTTTCAGTTTCGTAGGTTTTAGAGGCCGTTTGACCGTTACATTAGTTTTTTAGGGGTAATTAAGCAGTTTTCAACTGTTTTTCGGCTGTCATTTTAGAATTTTAATTGTTCTTTACGGGCATTTTAGCAATTTCAATCATTTTGGCATGGTAATTTTACAATTAATGCGTTTTTACCGGGTTTTCTCAGTCTTTTTTAAAGTAATTATCAACTTTTCGGAGGTGTTGTAGGGATTCTAATGAATTTGGATGGGGTATTTTTTAAATTTGTTTTATTTTTCATTGGCAATTTCGCTATTTTAATAGCATGGAAGTGTTATTTTTGCTATATATTATGTGTTTCAAGTGGACATAATCGCAATTTTAACAGTTTTAGGGAAATATTCTAGCAATTGATTAGGGTTTTAGGGGGGCACGTACGTTTATATGGTTGGGGGTGTAGTAATTTCGGAACTTCATGTGTTTTGACAATGCGGTTTGGCCATTTTGTTGTATTTTAAAATGTACTTTTTAATTTATTGTGCTTTTTGGGGTGATGTTTTTGTAATTTTAATGGTTTTGGATTTGGAATTTTAGCATTTCAATGTGGTTTTAGTTGTTCGGTTTAACTTTTTAACCAAACTGAGGTTATATTCATGCAATTTACTTAATTTTGTGGGCCATTTTGCCGTTTAATACCAGCGTAGAGATTTATTCGGAATTTAACGAGTTTTAAATTTGAATTTGCCGTTTCAATGAATTTGGTTACAGAGTGAATGTATTTTCCGCTGGACTTCTGGCGATATTAAAGGTTCTTGATGAGAATTTTAGTAATTTAGCGGGTTTAGAAGCCTTTCTCCCATTTTAATGGCTTTGGAAGGGTATTTTTACAAATTTATGGGTTTTGATGTGGAATTTTTACACTTTTTTCCGGTATATGGAGGTGTACTCTGTATATTTAATTGGCTTTTTCGTGGGGAGAAGGGGGGGGGGGGGCAATTCTAGCCTTTTAATGGGTTTTTTTGGAGACATCTTGTTTATTTAAATTGTCTTCGAGCGAATATTTTTCCAATTTAACGGGTTTTTGGTCAAGTTTTGTCCGTGTTAATGAATTTGAAAGCTAGGCATTTTTCAATTTCGTAGGTTTTAGAGGCCGTTTGGCCGGTACATTAGTTTTTTAGAGGTAATTAAGCAGTTTTCAACAATTTTTTGGCCGTCATTTTAGAATCTTAATTATTTTTTACGGGCATTTTAGCAATTTCAGTCATTTTGGCAAGGTAATTTTACAATTAATGCTTTTTTACCGGGTTTTTGCAGTCTTTTTTAAAGTAATTATCAAATTTTCGTAGGTGTTTTTTGGATTCCAATGAATTTGGATGGGGTATTTTTCAAATTTGTTTTATTTTTCATTGGCAACTTCGCTATTTTAATAGCATGGAAGTGTTATTTTTGCTATATTATGTGTTTCAAGTGGACATATTAGCAATTTTAACAGTTTTTGGAAAATATTCTAGCAATTTATTGGTGTTTTAGGGGGGCACGTACATTTATCTGGTTGGGGGGGTAGTACTTTCTGAACTTCATGCGTTTTGACATAGCGGTTTGGCCATTTTGTTGGATTTTAAAATGTACTTTTTAATTTATTGTGCTTTTTGGGGTGATGTTTCTGTAATTTTAATGGTTTTGGGTTTGGAATTTTACCGATTCATTGTGGTTTTCGGTGTTTGGTTTACCTTTTTACCAAAACTGAGGTTATATTCCTGCAATTTACTTGGTTTTGTGGGCCATTTTGGCCCGTTTAAAGCTATCGGGGGGATTTATTCGGAATTTAACGAGTTTTAAATTTGAATTTGCCGTTTCAATGAATTTGGTTACAGAGTGAATGTATTTTCCGTTGGACTTCTGGCGATATTAAAGGTTCTTAATGAGAATTTTAGTAATTTAGCGGGTTTAGAAGGGGCTGTTCTCCCATTTTAACGTCTTTGGAAAGGGGTATTTTTGCAAATTTATGTGGGTTTTTATGGGAATTTTTACACTTTTTTCCGGTTTATCGAGGTGTATTCTGTATATTTAATTGGTTTTCAAGGGGACTGGGGGGGGGGGGGGGGGGGCAATTCTAGCGTTTTAACGGGCTTTTTTGGAGATATCTTGTTTATTTCAATTGTCTTCGAGCGAATATTTTTCCAATTAAACGGCTTTTTGGTCGAATTTTGGCCGTGTTAATGAATTTGAAAGCTGCCTATTTTCAATTTCGTAGGTTTTAGAGGCCGTTTGGCCGTTACATTAGTTTTTTAGGGGTAATTAAGCAGTTTTCAACTGTTTTTCGGCTGACATTTTAGAATTTTAATTGTTCTT
This sequence comes from Lithocarpus polystachyus, assembly GCA_033629205.1. NCBI lineage: Eukaryota > Viridiplantae > Streptophyta > Magnoliopsida > Fagales > Fagaceae > Lithocarpus > Lithocarpus polystachyus. Next base: position 34,245,216 of record CM066169.1, on the reverse strand, counting down.
TACGGGCATTTTAGCAATTTCAATCATTTTGGCATGGTAATTTTACAATTAATGCGTTTTTACCGGGTTTTCTCAGTCTTTTTTAAAGTAATTATCAACTTTTCGGAGGTGTTGTAGGGATTCTAATGAATTTGGATGGGGTGTTTTTCAAATTTGTTTTATTTTTCATTGGCAATTTCGCTATTTTAATAGCATGGAAGTGTTATTTTTGCTATATATTATGTGTTTCAAGTGGACATAATCGCAATTTTAACAGTTTTAGGGAAATATTCTAGCAATTGATTAGGGTTTTAGGGGGGCACGTAAGTTTATATGGTTGGGGGAGTAGTACTTTCGGAACTTCATACGTTTTGACAATGCGGTTTGGCCATTTTGTTGTATTTTAAGATGTACTTTTTAATTTATTTGCTTTTAGGGGTGATGTTTTTGTAATTTTAATGGTTTTGGATTTGGAATTTTTGCATTTCAATGTGGTTTTAGTTGTTCGGTTTAACTTTTTAACAAAACTGAGGTTATATTCTTGCAATTTACTTAATTTTGTGGGCCATTTTGCCGTTTAATGCCAGCGTAGAGATTTATTCGGAATTTAACGTGTTTTAAATTTGAATTTGCCCGTTTCAATGAATTTCGTTACAGAGTGAATGTATTTTCCGCTGGACTTCTGGCGATATTAAAGGTTCTTGATGAGAATTTTAATAATTTAGCTGGTTCAGAAGCCGTTCTCCCATTTTATTGGCTTTGGAAGGGTATTTTTACAAATTTATGGGTTTTGATGTGGAATTTTTACACTTTTTTTCCGGTATATGGAGGTGTATTCTGTATATTTAGTTGGTTTTCGTGGGGAGGAGGGGGGGGGGGGCAATTCTAGCTTTTTAACGGGTTTTTTTGGAGACATCTTGTGATGCGAACCTCAACAGACTCGCTTTGAGACCCAACAAACAATATTGGAATATTGCCCAAGGAAAGCTAAAATTCAGAATTTTGATAGAAACCTTGACCCAACGTTTATAAGAGAAACGCGAACCAAAGCTATAAGTAAAAGACCTTGACCCAATGATTACAAAGGAATCACGAACCAATGGTATAAGTAACAGACCTTGACCCAATGATTATAAAGGAATCACGAACCAAAGGTATAAGTTTGAACGCCACAAGGAAGAATCCTTGATAAGTTCACAGTTCTTGAAGAACCAAAGAGAAGAGCAAAGCCTCACCTTTTATGATTTTTATTCAATTCAATATTCCCTCTATTACAAGCAGTGCATGCTATTTATAAGGCATGGCTGAATGAAGAAAACCTAATCCTTCTATTACAAGGAGTGGCTGAATGTAGAAAACCTAATCCTTCTATTACAAGGAGTGCTACATTCCTAATCCATCTATTACAAGGAGTGCATGGCTGAATGTATAAAACCCTAAAAAACGTTCTAAATAATAAAAGCCTTAAGGAAGATCTGGTCCAAAAATAACGCCCAATCACATCAGATCAGCCCTCAATAGCTTGGATTAAATTTATTAAGCCTTCATCTTCTTTTGAATCAGCCCAAATCCCTTGAATTAGCCCGTTAAGTGCTTCTTTGATCTTCTTGGATCTTGCTCTTGTAATTGGCCGAACTGGAACAAGTAATGGATCCTTGAATGCTTGTTGATTCTCATCATTCCCCCTCTCTTCAAAAGGATTCGTCCTCGAATCGTCACATCAGACCCCTCCTCTTGAAACAAACTCGTCCTCGAGTTGATCTTTGAAATCTGAAATCTTCCGCTCCAAATAAACAAATACTTCGAATTCTTTAATAACTTGATACGGTTCTGAAGCTTGAATCCTTTATAAAGTGTAGCATAAAATTTCTTCTCATCTACTTTCAATTTATTTGCAACATCAATCAACAAAGGGTTGATAATAAAATTAAAATTTTCTACTCCAAGAAAATCAATATATTGTATTGTCATCTTCAACAAATCAACTGAGACTTGAGGATTGTGAGTTGTGGACTCATTCTCATATTTGACCTCAATTGAATCTTCCACAATGTTTTCAATAATAACCATCTTTTTTTTTTTTTTTTTTTTTTTTTGGAACTCAGTGCACAGTTTTAACCTAGTGCACCTCACAGAATAAGAACGAAGAACGAAGAACAAAGAACAGAAACAAGATAACTGGAAACAAAAGAAAAAAAGGATAGAAAACTGATTTTAGAACCTGAGCTCTGATACCAAATGATGCGAACCTCGACAGACTCGCTTTGAGACCCAACAAACAATATTGGAATATTGCCCAAGGAAAGCTAAAATTCAGAATTTTGATAGAAACCTTGACCCAACGTTTATAAGAGAAACGCGAACCAAAGGTATAAGTAAAAGACCTTGACCCAATGATTACAAAGGAATCACGAACCAATGGTATAAGTAACAGACCTTGACCCAATGATTATAAAGGAATCCCGAACCAAATGTATAAGTTACAGACCTTGACCCAATGATTATAAAGGAATCACGAACCAATGGTATAAGTAACAGACCTTGACCCAATGATTATAAAGGAATCACGAACCAAAGGTATAAGTTTGAACGCCACAAGGAAGAATCCTTGATAAGTTCACAGTTCTTGAAGAACCAAAGAGAAGAGCAAAGCCTCACCTTAGAAGATTTTTATTCAATTCAATATTCCCTCTATTACAAGCAGTGCATGCTATTTATAAGGCATGGCTGAATGTAGAAAACCTAATCCATCTATTACAAGGAGTGCTACATTCCTAATCCATCTATTACAAGGAGTGCATGGCTGAATGTAGAAAACCCTAAAAAACGTTCTAAATAATAAAAGCCTGAAATTAAGGAAGATCTGGTCCAAAAATAACGCCCAATCACATCAGACCAGCCCTCAATAGCTTGGATTAGATTTATTAAGCCTTCATCTTCTTTTGAATCAGCCCAAATCCCTTGATTTAGCCCATTAAGTGCTTCTTTGATCTTCTTGGATCTTGCTCTTGTAATTGGTCCAACTGGAACAAGTAATGGATCCTTGAATGCTTGTTGATTCTCATCATTAATGATGCGAACCTCAACAGACTCACTTTGAGACCCAACAAACAATATTGGAATATTGCCCAAGGAAAGCTAAAATTCAGAATTTTGATAGAAACCTTGACCCAACGTTTATAAGAGAAACGCGAACCAAAGGTATAAGTAAAAGACCTTGACCCAATGATTACAAAGGAATCACGAACCAATGGTATAAGTAACAGACCTTGACCCAATGATTATAAAGGAATCACGAACCAAAGGTATAAGTTACAGACCTTGACCCAATGATTATAAAGGAATCACGAACCAATGGTATAAGTAACAGACCTTGACCCAATGATTATAAAGGAATCACGAACCAAAGGTATAAGTTACAGACCTTGACCCAATGATTATAAAGGAATCACGAACCAAAGGTATAAGTTTGAACGCCACAAGGAAGAATCCTTGATAAGTTCACAGTTCTTGAAGAACCAAAGAGAAGAGCAAAGCCTCACCTTTTATGATTTTTATTCAATTCAATATCCCCTCTATTACAAGCAGTGCATGCTATTTATAAGGCATGGCTGAATGTAGAAAACCTAATCCATCTATTACAAGGAGTGCATGGCTGAATGTAGAAAACCTAATCCATCTCTTACAAGGAGTGCTACATTCCTAATCCATCTATTACAAGGAGTGCATGGCTGAATGTAGAAAACCCTAAAAAAACGTTCTAAATAATAAAAGCCTAAAATTAAGGAAGATCTGGTCCAAAAATAACGCCCAATCACATCAGATCAGCCCTCAATAGCTTAGATTAAATTTATTAAGCCTTCATCTTCTTTTGAATCAGCCCAAATCCCTTGAATTAGCCCATTAAGTGCTTCTTTGATCTTCTTGGATCTTGCTCTTACAATTGGCCCAACTGGAACAAGTAATGGATCCTTGAATGTTTGTTGATTCTCATCATTCCCCCTCTCTTCAAAAGGATTCGTCCTCGAATCGTCACATCAGACCCCTCCTCTTGAAACAAACTCTTCCTCGAGTTGATCTTTGAAATCTGAAATCTTCCACTCCAAATAAACAAATACTTCGAATGCTTTAATAACTTGATACGGTTCTGAAGCTTGAATCCTTTATAAAGTGTAGCATAAAATTTCTTCTCATCTACTTTCACTTTATTTGCAACATCAATCAACAAAGGGTTGATAATAAAATTAAAATTTTCTACTCCAAGAAAATTAATATATTGTATTGTCATCTTCAACAAATCAACTGAGACTTGAGGATTGTGAGTTGTGGACTCATTCTCATATTTGACCTCAATTGAATCTTCCACAATGTTTTCAATAATTACCATCTTTTTTTTTTTTTTTTTTTTTTTTTTTTGAAACTCAGTGCACAGTTTTAACCTAGTGCACCTCACAGAATAAGAACGAAGAACAAAGAACAGAAACGAAACAAGATAACTGGAAACAAAAGAAAAAAAAGGATAGAAAACTGATTTTAGAACCTGAGCTCTGATACCAATTGATGCGAACCTCAACAGACTCGCTTTGAGACCCAACAAACAATATTGGAATATTGCCCAAGGAAAGCTAAAATTCAGAATTTTCATAGAAACCTTGACCCAACGTTTATAAGAGAAACGCGAACCAAAGGTATAAGTAAAAGACCTTGACCCAATGATTACAAAGGAATCACGAACCAATGGTATATAAGTAACAGACCTTGACCCAATGATTATAAAGGAATCACGAACCAAAGGTATAAGTTACAGACCTTGACCCAATGATTATAAAGGAATCACGAACCAATGGTATAAGTAACAGACCTTGACCCAATGATTGTAAAGGAATCACGAACCAAAGGTATAAGTTTGAACGCCACAAGGAAGAATCCTTGATAAGTTCACAGTTCTTGAAGAACCAAAGAGAAGAGCAAAGCCTCACCTTAGAAGATTTTTATTCAATTCAATATTCCCTCTATTACAAGCAGTGCACGCTATTTATAAGGCATGGCTGAATGTAGAAAACCTAATCCATCTATTACAAGGAGTGCTACATTCCTAATCCATCTATTACAAGGAGTGCATGGCTGAATGTAGAAAACCCTAAAAAACGTTCTAAATAATAAAAGCCTGAAATTAAGGAAGATCTGGTCCAAAAATAACGCCCAATCACATCAGACCAGCCCTCAATAGCTTGGATTAGATTTATTAAGCCTTCATCTTCTTTTGAATCAGCCCAAATCCCTTGATTTAGCCCATTAAGTGCTTCTTTGATCTTCTTGGATCTTGCTCTTGTAATTGGCCCAACTGGAACAAGTAATGGATCCTTGAATGCTTGTTGATTCTCATCATCTTGTTTATTTAAATTGTCTTCGAGCGAATATTTTTCCAATTTAACGGGTTTTTGGTCAAGTTTTGTCCGTGTTAATGAATTTGAAAGCTAGGCATTTTCAATTTCGTAGGTTTTAGAGGCCGTTTGGCCGGTACATTAGTTTTTTAGGGGTAATTAAGCAGTTTTCAACTATTTTTTGGCCGTCATTTTAGAATCTTAATTATTTTTTACGGGCATTTTAGCAATTTCAGTCATTTTGGCAGGGTAATTTTACAATTAATGCTTTTTTACCGGGTTTTTGCAGTCTTTTTTAAAGTAATTATCAATTTTTCGTAGGTGCTTTTTGGATTCCAATGAATTTGGATTGGGTATTTTTCAAATTTGTTTTATTTTTCATTGGCAACTTCGCTATTTTAATAGCATGGAAGTATTATTTTTGCTATATTATGTGTTTCAAGAGGACATATTAGCAATTTTAACAGTTTTTGGAAAATATTCTAGCAATTTATTGGTGTTTTAGGGGGGCACGTACATTTATCTGGTTGGGGGGGTAGTACTTTCTGAACTTCATGCGTTTTGACATAGCGGTTTGGCCATTTTGTTGGATTTTAAAATGTACTTTTTAATTTATTGTGCTTTTTGGGGTGATGTTTTTGTAATTTTAATGGTTTTGGGTTTGGAATTTTTGCGATTCATTGTGGTTTTCGGTGTTTGGTTTACCTTTTTACCAAAACTGAGGTTATATTCCTGCAATTTACTTGGATTTGTGGGCCATTTTGGCCCGTTTAAAGCTATCGGGGGGATTTAATCGGAATTTAACGAGTTTTAAATTTGAATTTGCCGTTTCAATGAATTTGGTTACAGAGTGAATGTATTTTCCGTTGGACTTCTGGCGATATTAAAGGTTCTTAATGAGAATTTTAGTAATTTAGCGGGTTTAGAAGGGGCTGTTCTCCCATTTTAACGTCTTTGGAAAGGGGTATTTTTGCAAATTTATGGGTTTTGATATGGAATTTTTACACTTTTTTCCGGTTTATCGAGGTGTATTCTGTATATTTAATTGGTTTTCAAGGGGACTGGGGGGGGGAGGGCAATTCTAGCGTTTTAACGGGCTTTTTTGGAGATATCTTGTTTATTTCAATTTGTCTTCGAGCGAATATTTTTCCAATTAAACGGCTTTTTGGTCGAATTTTGGCCGTGTTAATGAATTTGAAAGCTAGGCATTTTCAATTTCGTAGGTTTTAGAGGCCGTTTGGCCGTTACATTAGTTTTTTAGGGGTAATTAAGCAGTTTTCAACTGTTTTTCGGCTGTCATTTTAGAATTTTAATTGTTCTTTACCGGCATTTTAGCAATTTCAATCATTTTGGCATGGTAATTTTACAATTAATGCGTTTTTACCGGGTTTTCACAGTCTTTTTTAAAGTAATTATCAACTTTTCGGAGGTGTTGTAGGGATTCTAATGAATTTGGATGGGGTATTTTTTAAATTTATTTTATTTTTCATTGGCAATTTCGCTATTTTAATAGCATGGAAGTGTTATTTTTGCTATATTATGTGTTTCAAGTGGACATAATCGCAATTTTAACAGTTTTAGGGAAATATTCTAGCAATTGATTAGGGTTTTAGGGGGGCACGTACGTTTATATGGTTGGGGGAGTTGTAATTTCGGAACTTCATGCGTTTTGACAATGCGGTTTGGCCATTTTGTTGTATTTTAAAATGTACTTTTTAATTTATTGTGCTTTTTGGGGTGATGTTTTTGTAATTTTAATGGTTTTGGATTTGGAATTTTAGCATTTCAATGTGGTTTTAGTTGTTCGGTTTAACTTTTTAACAAAACTGAGGTTATATTCATGCAATTTACTTAATTTTGTGGGCCATTTTGCCGTTTAATGCCAGCGTAGAGATTTATTCGGAATTTAACGAGTTTTAAATTTGAATTTGCCGTTTCAATGAATTTGGTTACAGAGTGTATGTATTTTCCGCTGGACTTCTGGCGATATTAAAGGTTCTTGATGAGAATTTTAGTAATGTAGCGGGTTTAGAAGCCGTTCTCCCATTTTAATGGCTTTGGAAGGGTATTTTTACAAATTTATGGGTTTTGATGTGGAATTTTTACACTTTTTTCCGGTATATGGAGGTATTTAATTGGCTTTTTCGTGGGGAGGAGGGGGGGGGGGGGGGGCAATTCTAGCCTTTTAATGGGTTTTTTTGGAGACATCTTGTTTATTAAAATTCTCTTCGAGCGAATATTTTTCCAATTTAACGGGTTTTTGGTCAAGTTTTGTCCGTGTTAATGAATTTGAAAGCTAGGCATTTTTCAATTTCGTAGGTTTTAGAGGCCGTTTGGCCGGTGCATTAGTTTTTTAGGGGTAATTAAGCAGTTTTGAACTATTTTTTGGCCGTCATTTTAGAATCTTAATTATTTTTTACAGGCATTTTAGCAATTTCAGTCATTTTGGCAGGGTAATTTTACAATTAATGCTTTTTTACCGGGTTTTTGCAGTCTTTTTTAAAGTATTATCAAATTTTCGTAGGTGTTTTTTGGATTCCAATGAATTTGGATGGGGTATTTTTCAAATTTGTTTTATTTTTCATTGGCAACTTCGCTATTTTAATAGCATGGAAGTGTTATTTTTGCTATATTATGTGTTTCAAGAGGACATATTAGCAATTTTAACAGTTTTTGGAAAATATTCTAGCAATTTATTGGTGTTTTAGGGGGGCACGTACATTTATCTGGTTGGGGGGGTAGTACTTTCTTAACTTCATGCGTTTTGGGTTTGGAATTTTAGCGGTTCATTGTGGTTTTCGGTGTTTGGTTTTACCTTTTTAACAAATCTGAGGTTATATTCCTGCAATTTACTTGGTTTTGTGGGCCATTTTGGCCCGTTTAAAGCTATCGGGGGGATTTATTAGGAATTTAACGAGTTTTAAATTTGAATTTGCCGTTTCAATGAATCTGGTTACAGAGTGAATGTATTTTCCGTTGGACTTCTGGCGATATTAAAGGTTCTTTAATGAGAATTTTAGTAATTTAGCGGGTTTAGAAGGGGCTGTTCTCCCATTTTAACGTCTTTGGAAAGGGGTATTTTTGCAAATTTATGGGTTTTGACGTGGAATTTTTACACTTTTTTCCGGTTTATCGAGGTGTATTCTGTATATTTAATTAGTTTTCAAGGGGACTGGGGGGGGGGGGGGGCAATTCTAGCGTTTTAACGGGCTTTTTTGGAATTATCTTGTCTATTTCAATTGTCTTCGAGCGAATATTTTTCCAATTAAACGGGTTTTTGGTCGAATTTTGGCAGTGTTAATGAATTTGAAAGCTAGTCATTTTCAATTTCGTAGGTTTTAGAGGCCGTTTGGCTTTTACATTAGTTTTTTAGGGGTAATTAAGCAGTTTTAAACTGTTTTTCGGCTGTCATTTTAGAATTTTAATTGTTCTTTACGGGCATTTTAGCAATTTCATTCATTTTGGCATGGTAATTTTACATTTAATGCCTTTTTACCGGGTTCTCTCAGTCTTTTTTAAAGTAATTATCAACTTTTCGGAGGTGTTGTAGGGATTCTAATGAATTTGGATGGGGTATTTTTTAAATTTGTTTTATTTTTCATTGGCAATTTCGCTATTTTAATAGCATGGAAGTGTTATTTTTGCTATATTATGTGTTTCAAGTGGACATAATCGCAATTTTAACAGTTTTAGGGAAATATTCTAGCAATTGATTAGGGTTTTAGGGGGGCACGTACGTTTATATGGTTGGGGGAGTTGTAATTTCGGAACTTCATGCATTTTGACAATGCGGTTTGGCCATTTTGTTGTATATTAAAATGTACTTTTTAATTTATTGTGCTTTTTGGGGTGATGTTTTTGTAATTTTAATGGTTTTGGATTTGGAATTTTAGCATTTCAATGTGGTTTTAGTTGTTCGGTTTAACTTTTTAACAAAACTGAGGTTATATTCATGCAATTTACTTAATTTTGTGGGCCATTTTGCCGTTTAATGCCAGCGTAGAGATTTATTCGGAATTTAACGAGTTTTAAATTTGAATTTGCCGTTTCAATGAATTTGGTTACAGAGTGTATGTATTTTCCGCTGGACTTCTGGCGATATTAAAGGTTCTTGATGAGAATTTTAGTAATGTAGCGGGTTTAGAAGCCGTTCTCCCATTTTAATGGCTTTGGAAGGGTATTTTTACAAAATTTATGGGTTTTGATGTGGAATTTTTACACTTTTTTCCGGTATATGGAGGTGTACTCTGTATATTTAATTGGCTTTTTCGTGGGGAGGAGGGGGGGGGGGGGGCAATTCTAGCCTTTTAATGGGTTTTTTTGGAGACATCTTGTTTATTTAAATTGTCTTCGAGCGAATATTTTTCCAATTTAACGGGTTTTTGGTCAAGTTTTGTCCGTGTTAATGAATTTGAAAGCTAGGCATTTTTCAATTTCGTAGGTTTTAGAGGCCGTTTGGCCGGTACATTAGTTTTTTAGGGGTAATTAAGCAGTTTTCAACTATTTTTTGGCCGTCATTTTAGAATCTGAATTATTTTTTACGGGCATTTTAGCAATTTCAGTCATTTTGGCAGGGTAATTTTACAATTAATGCTTTTTTACCGGGTTTTTGCAGTCTTTTTTAAAGTAATTATCAAATTTTCGTAGGTGTTTTTTGGATTCCAATGAATTTGGATGGCGTATTTTTCAAATTTGTTTTATTTTTCATTGGCAACTTCGCTATTTTAATAGCATGGAAGTGTTATTTTTGCTATATTATGTGTTTCAAGTGGACATATTAGCAATTTTAACAGTTTTTGGAAAATATTCTAGCAATTTATTGGTGTTTTAGGGGGGCACGTACATTTATCTGGTTGGGGGGGTAGTACTTTCTGAACTTCATGCGTTTTGACATAGCGGTTTGGCCATTTTGTTGGATTTTAAAATGTACTTTTTAATTTATTGTGCTTTTTGGGGTGATGTTTTTGTAATTTTAATGGTTTTGGGTTTGGAATTTTAGCGATTCATTGTGGTTTTCGGTGTTTGGTTTTACCTTTTTACCAAAACTGAGGTTATATTCCTGCAATTTACTTGGTTTTGTGGGCCATTTTGGCCCGTTTAAAGCTATCGGGGGGATTTATTCGGAATTTAACGAGTTTTAAATTTGAATTTGCCGTTTCAATGAATTTGGTTACACAGTGAATGTATTTTCCGTTGGACTTCTGGCGATATTAAAGGTTCTTAATGAGAATTTTAGTAATTTAGCGGGTTTAGAAGGGGCTGTTCTCCCATTTTAACGTCTTTGGAAAGGGGTATTTTTGCAAATTTATGGGTATTGATGTGGAATTTTTACACTTTTTTCTGGTTTATCGAGGTGTATTCTGTATATTTAATTAGTTTTCAAGGGGACTGGGGGGGGGGCAATTCTAGCGTTTTAACGGGCTTTTTTGGAATTATCTTGTCTATTTCAATTGTCTTCGAGCGAATATTTTTCCAATTAAACGGGTTTTTGGTCGAATTTTGGCAGTGTTAATGAATTTGAAAGCTAGTCATTTTCAATTTCGTAGGTTTTAGAGGCCGTTTGGCTTTTACATTAGTTTTTTAGGGGTAATTAAGCAGTTTTAAACTGTTTTTCGGCTGTCATTTTAGAATTTTAGTTGTTCTTTACGGGCATTTTAGCAATTTCAATCATTTTGGCATGGTAATTTTACAATTAATGCGTTTTTACCGAGTTTTCTCAGTCTTTTTTAAAGTAATTATCAACTTTTCGGAGGTGTTGTAGGGATTCTAATGAATTTGGATGGGGTATTTTTTAAATTTGTTTTATTTTTCATTGGCAATTTCGCTATTTTAATAGCATGGAAGTGTTATTTTTGCTATATATTTTGTGTTTCAAGTGGACATAATCGCAATTTTAACAGTTTTAGGGAAATATTCTAGCAATTGATTTGGGTTTTAGGGGGTCACGTAAGTTTATATGGTTGGGGGAGTAGTACTTTCGGAACTTCATACGTTTTGACAATGCAGTTTGGCCATTTTGTTGTATTTTAAGATGTACTTTTTAATTTATTTGCTTTTAGGGGTGATGTTTTCGTAATTTTAATGGTTTTGGATTTGGAATTTTTGCATTTCAATGTGGTTTTAGTTGTTCGGTTTAACTTTTTAACAAAACTGAGGTTATATTCTTGCAATTTACTTAATTTTGTGGGCCATTTTGCCGTTTAATGCCAGCGTAGAGATTTATTCGGAATTTAACGAGTTTTAAATTTGAATTTGCCCGTTTCAATGAATTTCGTTACAGAGTGAATGTATTTTCCGCTGGACTTCTGGCGATATTAAAGGTTCTTGATGAGAATTTTAGTAATTTAGCGGGTTCAGAAGCCGTCTCCCATTTTAATGGCTTTGGAAGGGTATTTTTACAAATTTATGGGTTTTGATGTGGAATTTTTACACTTTTTTTCCGGTATATGGAGGTGTATTCTGTATATTTAGTTGGTTTTCGTGGGGAGGAGGGGGGGGGCAATTCTAGCTTTTTAACGGGTTTTTTTGGAGACATCTTGTTTATTTAAATTGTCTTCGAGCGAATATTTTTCCAATTTAACGGGTTTTTGGTCAAGTTTTGTCCGTGTTAATGAATTTGAAAGCTAGGCATTTTCAATTTCGTAGGTTTTAGAGGCCGTTTGGCTGGTACATTAGTTTTTTTGGGGTAATTAAGCAGTTTTCAACTATTTTTTGGCCGTCATTTTAGAATCTTAATTATTTTTTACGGGCATTTTAGCGATTTCAGTCATTTTGGCATGGTAATTTTACAATTAATGCTTTTTTACCGGGTTTTTGCAGTCTTTTTTAAAGTAATTATCAATTTTTCGTAGGTGTTTTTTGGATTCCAATGAATTTGGATGGGGTATTTTTCAAATTTGTTTTATTTTTCATTGGCAACTTCGCTATTTTAATAGCATGGAAGTATTATTTTTGCTGTATTATGTGTTTCAAGAGTGTTAGTGATGAGAATCAACATGCATTCGAGGATCCATTGCAAGTTCCAGTTGGGCCTATTACTAGAGCAAGATCCAAGAAGATCAAAGAAGCACTTAATGGGCTGATTCAAGGGATTTGGGCTGATTCACATTCCAAGCTGGGCCCAAAAGAAGATGAAGGCTTAATAAATTTAATCCAAGCTATTGAGGGCTGATCTGATGTGATTGGGCGTTATTTTTGGCAAAGATTTATGGCTGATTGACTTTCCAGATCTAAATCAGTTAATAGATACTTTTCCTAATTTAGATCTTCTAATTTTGGACCAGATCTTCCTTAATTTTAGGCTTTTATTATTTAGAACGTTTTTTAGGGTTTTTCCTATTTTGGATCTGCTATTTTCAGACCAAATCAGGTTTTATTTAGGGTTTTATTATTTAGCACGTTTTTTAGGTTTTCTACATT
>CM066169.1:34217434-34224934 GCA_033629205.1 Lithocarpus polystachyus | reverse complement strand
GGGTATTTTTCAAATTTGTTTTATTTTTCATTGGCAACTTCGCAATTTAAATAGCATGGAAGTGTTATTTTTGCTATATTATGTGTTTCAAGTGGACATATTAGTAATTTTAACAGTTTTTGGAAAATATTCTAGCAATTTATTGGTGTTTTAGGGGGGCACGTACATTTATCTGGTTGGGGGGGTAGTACTTTCTGAACTTCATGCGTACATATCGGTTTGGCCATTTTGTTGGATTTTAAAATGTACTTTTTAATTTATTGTGCTTTTTGGGGTGATGTTTTTGTAATTTTAATGGTTTTGGGTTTGGAATTTTAGCGATTCATTGTGGTTTTCGGTGTTTGGTTTACCTTTTTACCAAAACTGACGTACATTTATCTGGTTGGGGGGGTAGTACTTTCTTAACTTCATGCGTTTTGACATAGCGGTTTGGCCATTTTGTTGGATTTTAAAATGTACTTTTTAATTTATTGTGCTTTTTGGGGTGATGTTTTTGTAATTTTAATGGTTTTGGGTTTGGAATTTTAGCGGTTCATTGTGGTTTTCGGTGTTTGGTTTTACCTTTTTAACAAAACTGAGGTTATATTCCTGCAATTTACTTGGTTTTGTGGGCCATTTTGGCCCGTTTAAAGCTATCGGGGGGATTTATTCGGAATTTAACGAGTTTTAAATTTGAATTTGCCGTTTCAATGAATCTGGTTACAGAGTGAATGTATTTTCCGTTGGAATTCTGGCGATATTAAAGGTTCTTTAATGAGAATTTTAGTAATTTAGCGGGTTTAGAAGGGGGCTGTTGATGCGAACCTCAATAGACTCGCTTTGAGACCCAACAAACAATATTGGAATATTGCCCAAGAAAGCTAAAATTCAGATTTGATAGAAAACCCTGACCCAACGTTTATAAGAGAAACGCGAACCAAAGGTATAAGTAACAGACCTTGACCCAATGATTACAAAGGAATCACGAACCAATGGTACAAGTAACAGACCTTGACCCAATGATTATAAAGGAATCACGAACCAAAGGTATAAGTTACAGACCTTGACCCAATGATTATAAAGGAATCACGAACCAATGGTATAAGTTTGAACGCCACAAGGAAGAATCCTTGATAAGTTCACAGTTCTTGAAGAACCAAAGAGAAGAGCAAAGCCTCACCTTTTCTGAATTTTATTCAATTCAATATTCCCTCTATTACAAGCAGTGCATGCCATTTATAAGGCATGGCTGAATGTAGAAAACCTAATCCATCTATTACAAGGAGTGCATGGCTGAATGTAGAAAACCTAATCCATCTATTACAAGGAGTGCTACATTCCTAATCCATCTATTACAAGGAGTGCATGGCTGAATGTAGAAAACCCTAAAAAACGTTCTAAATAATAAAAGCCTAAAATTAAGGAAGATCTGGTCCAAAAATAACGCCCAATCACATCAGATCAGCCCTCAATAGCTTGGATTAAATTTATTAAGCCTTCATCTTCTTTTGAATCAGCCCAAATCCCTTGAATTAGCCCATTAAGTGCTTCTTTGATCTTCTTGGATCTTGCTCTTGTAATTGGCCCAACTGGAACAAGTAATGGATCCTTGAATGCTTGTTGATTCTCATCAGCTGTTCTCCCATTTTAACGTCTTTGGAAAGGGGTATTTTTGCAAATTTATGGGTTTTGATGTGGAATTTTTACACTTTTTTCCGGTATATCGAGTTGTATTCTGTATATTTAATTAGTTTTCAAGGGGACTGGGGGGGGGGGGGCAATTCTAGCGTTTTAACGGGCTTTTTTATAATTATCTTGTCTATTTCAATTGTCTTCGAGCGAATATTTTTCCAATTAAACGGGTTTTTGGTCGAATTTTGGCCGTGTTAATGAATTTGAAAGCTAGTCATTTTCAATTTCGTAGGTTTTAGAGGCCGTTTGGCTTTCACATTAGTTTTTTAGGGGTAATTAAGCAGTTTTAAACTGTTTTTCGGCTGTCATTTTAGAATCTTAATTATTTTTTACGGGCATTTTAGCAATTTCAGTCATTTTGGCAGGGTAATTTTACAATTAATGCTTTTTTACTGGGTTTTTGCAGTCTTTTTTAAAGTAATTATCAATTTTTCGTAGGTGTTTTTTGGATTCCAATGAATTTGGATGGGGTATTTTTCAAATTTGTTTTATTTTTCATTGGCAACTTCGCTATTTTAATAGCATGGAAGTATTATTTTTGCTATATTATGTGTTTCAAGAGGACATATTAGCAATTTTAACAGTTTTTGGAAAATATTCTAGCAATTTATTGGTGTTTTAGGGGGGCAAGTACATTTATCTGGTTGGGGGGGTAGTACTTTCTGAACTTCATGCGTTTTGACATAGCAGTTTGGCCATTTTGTTGGATTTTAAAATGTACTTTTTAATTTATTGTGCTTTTTGGGGTGATGTTTTTGTAATTTTAATGGTTTTGGGTTTGGAATTTTAGCGATTCATTGTGGTTTTCGGTGTTTGGTTTACCTTTTTACCAAAACTGAGGTTATATTCCTGCAATTTACTTGGTTTTGTGGGCCATTTTGGCCCGTTTAAAGCTATCGGGGGGATTTATTCGGAATTTAACGAGTTTTAAATTTGAATTTGCCGTTTCAATGAATTTGGTTACAGAGTGAATGTATTTTCCGTTGGACTTCTGGCGATATTAAAGGTTCTTAATGAGAATTTTAGTAATTTAGCGGGTTTAGAAGGGGCTGTTCTCCCATTTTAACGTCTTTGGAAAGGGGTATTTTTGCAAATTTATGGGTTTTGATGTGGAATTTTTACACTTTTTTCCGGTTTATCGAGGTGTATTCTGTATATTTAATTGGTTTTCATGGGGACTGGGGGGGGGAGGGCAATTCTAGCGTTTTAACGGGCTTTTTTGGAGATATCCTGTTTATTTCAATTTGTCTTCGAGCGAATATTTTTCCAATTAAACGGCTTTTTGGTCGAATTTTGGCCGTGTTAATGAATTTGAAAGCTAGGCATTTTCAATTTCGTAGGTTTTAGAGGCCGTTTGGCCGTTACATTAGTTTTTTAGGGGTAATTAAGCAGTTTTCAACTGTTTTTCGCCTGTCATTTTAGAATTTTAATTGGTCTTTACGGGCATTTTAGCAATTTCAATCATTTTGGCATGGTAATTTTACAATTAATGCGTTTTTACCGGGTTTTCTCAGTCTTTTTTTAAGTAATTATCAACTTTTCGGAGGTGTTGTAGGGATTCTAATGAATTTGGATGGGGTATTTTTTAAATTTGTTTTATTTTTCATTGGCAATTTCGCTATTTTAATAGCATGGAAGTGTTGTTTTTGCTATATATTATGTGTTTCAAGTGGACATAATCGCAATTTTAACAGTTTTAGGGAAATATTCTAGCAATTGATTAGGGTTTTAGGGGGGCACGTATGTTTATATGGTTGGGGGAGTAGTACTTTCGGAACTTCATGCGTTTTGACAATGCGGTTTGGCCATTTTGTTGTATTTTAAGATGTACTTTTTAATTTATTGTGCTTTTTGGGGTGATGTTTTTGTAATTTTAATGGTTTTGGATTTGGAATTTTTGCATTTCAATGTGGTTTTAGTTGTTCGGTTTAACTTTTTAACAAAACTGAGGTTATGTTCTTGCAATTTACTTAATTTTGTTGGCCATTTTGCCGTTTAATGCCAGCGTAGAGATTTATTCGGAATTTAACGAGTTTTAAATTTGAATTTGCCGTTTCAATGAATTTGGTTACAGAGTGTATTTATTTTCCGCTGGACTTCTGGCGATATTAAAGGTTCTTGATGAGAATTTTAGTAATGTAGCGGGTTTAGAAGCCGTTCTCCCATTTTAATGGCTTTGGAAGGGTATTTTTACAAATTTATGGGTTTTGATGTGGAATTTTTACACTTTTTTCCGGTATATGGAGGTGTACTCTGTATATTTAATTGGCTTTTTCGTGGGGAGGAGGGGGGGGGGGGGCAATTCTAGCCTTTTAATGGGTTTTTTTGGAGACATCTTGTTTATTTAAATTGTCTTCGAGCGAATATTTTTCCAATTTAACGGGTTTTTGGTCAAGTTTTGTCCGTGTTAATGAATTTGAAAGCTAGGCATTTTTCAATTTCGTAGGTTTTAGAGGCCGTTTGGCCGGTACATTAGTTTTTTAGGGGTAATTAAGCAGTTTTCAACTATTTTTTGGCCGTCATTTTAGAATCTGAATTATTTTTTACGGGCATTTTAGCAATTTCAGTCATTTTGGCAGGGTAATTTTACAATTAATGCTTTTTTACCGGGTTTTTGCAGTCTTTTTTAAAGTAATTATCAAATTTTCGTAGGTGTTTTTTGGATTCCAATGAATTTGGATGGGGTATTTTTCAAATTTGTTTTATTTTTCATTGGCAACTTCGCTATTTTAATAGCATGGAAGTGTTATTTTTGCTATATTATGTGTTTCAAGTGGACATATTAGCAATTTTAACAGTTTTTGGAAAATATTCTAGCAATTTATTGGTGTTTTAGGGGGGCACGTACATTTATCTGGTTGGGGGGGTAGTACTTTCTGAACTTCATGCGTTTTGACATAGCGGTTTGGCCATTTTGTTGGATTTTAAAATGTACTTTTTAATTTATTGTGCTTTTTGGGGTGATGTTTTTGTAATTTTAATGGTTTTGGGTTTGGAATTTTAGCGATTCATTGTGGTTTTCGGTGTTTGGTTTACCTTTTTACCAAAACTGAGGTTATATTCCTGCAATTTACTTGGTTTTGTGGGCCATTTTGGCCCGTTTAAAGCTATCGGGGGGATTTATTCGGAATTTAACGAGTTTTAAATTTGAATTTGCCGTTTCAATGAATTTGGTGGTTACACAGTGAATGTATTTTCCGTTGGACTTCTGGCGATATTAAAGGTTCTTAATGAGAATTTTAGTAATTTAGCGGGTTTAGAAGGGGCTGTTCTCCCATTTTAACGTCTTTGGAAAGGGGTATTTTTGCAAATTTATGGGTTTTGATGTGGAATTTTTACACTTTTTTCCGGTTTATCGAGGTGTATTCTGTATATTTAATTGGTTTTCATGGGGACTGGGGGGGGGAGGGCAATTCTAGCGTTTTAACGGGCTTTTTTGGAGATATCCTGTTTATTTCAATTTGTCTTCGAGCGAATATTTTTCCAATTAAACGGGTTTTTGGTCGAATTTTGGCAGTGTTAATGAATTTGAAAGCTAGTCATTTTCAATTTCGTAGGTTTTAGAGGCCGTTTGGCTTTTACATTAGGTTTTTAGGGGTAATTAAGCAGTTTTAAACTGTTTTTCGGCTGTCATTTTAGAATTTTAATTGTTCTTTACGGGCATTTTAGCAATTTCAATCATTTTGGCATGGTAATTTTACAATTAATGCGTTTTTACCGAGTTTTCTCAGTCTTTTTTAAAGTAATTATCAACTTTTCGGAGGTGTTGTAGGGATTCTAATGAATTTGGATGGGGTATTTTTTAAATTTGTTTTATTTTTCATTGGCAATTTCGCTATTTTAATAGCATGGAAGTGTTATTTTTGCTATATATTTTGTGTTTCAAGTGGACATAATCGCAATTTTAACAGTTTTAGGGAAATATTCTAGCAATTGATTTGGGTTTTAGGGGGTCACGTAAGTTTATATGGTTGGGGGAGTAGTACTTTCGGAACTTCATACGTTTTGACAATGCAGTTTGGCCATTTTGTTGTATTTTAAGATGTACTTTTTAATTTATTTGCTTTTAGGGGTGATGTTTTCGTAATTTTAATGGTTTTGGATTTGGAATTTTTGCATTTCAATGTGGTTTTAGTTGTTCGGTTTAACTTTTTAACAAAACTGAGGTTATATTCTTGCAATTTACTTAATTTTGTGGGCCATTTTGCCGTTTAATGCCAGCGTAGAGATTTATTCGGAATTTAACGAGTTTTAAATTTGAATTTGCCCGTTTCAATGAATTTCGTTACAGAGTGAATGTATTTTCCGCTGGACTTCTGGCGATATTAAAGGTTCTTGATGAGAATTTTAGTAATTTAGCGGGTTCAGAAGCCGTCTCCCATTTTAATGGCTTTGGAAGGGTATTTTTACAAATTTATGGGTTTTGATGTGGAATTTTTACACTTTTTTTCCGGTATATGGAGGTGTATTCTGTATATTTAGTTGGTTTTCGTGGGGAGGAGGGGGGGGGGGGCAATTCTGGCTTTTTAACGGGTTTTTTTGGAGACATCTTGTTTATTTAAATTGTCTTCGAGCGAATATTTTTCCAATTTAACGGGTTTTTGGTCAAGTTTTGTCCGTGTTAATGAATTTGAAAGCTAGGCATTTTCAATTTCGTAGGTTTTAGAGGCCGTTTGGCTGGTACATTAGTTTTTTTGGGGTAATTAAGCAGTTTTCAACTATTTTTTGGCCGTCATTTTAGAATCTTAATTATTTTTTACTGGCATTTTAGCGATTTCAGTCATTTTGGCATGGTAATTTTACAATTAATGCTTTTTTACCGGGTTTTTGCAGTCTTTTTTAAAGTAATTATCAATTTTTCGTAGGTGTTTTTTGGATTCCAATGAATTTGGATGGGGTATTTTTCAAATTTGTTTTATTTTTCATTGGCAACTTCGCTATTTTAATAGCATGGAAGTATTATTTTTGCTATATTATGTGTTTCAAGAGGACATATTAGCAATTTTAACAGTTTTTGGAAAATATTCTAGCAATTTATTGGTGTTTTAGGGGGGCACTTACATTTATCTGGTTGGGGGGGTAGTACTTTCTGAACTTCATGCGTTTTGACATAGCGGTTTGGCCATTTTGTTGGATTTTAAAATGTACTTTTTAATTTATTGTGCTTTTTGGGGTGATGTTTTTGTAATTTTAATGGTTTTGGGTTTGGAATTTTAGCGATTCATTGTGGTTTTCGGTGTTTGGTTTACCTTTTTACCAAAACTGAGGTTATATTCCTGCAATTTACTTGGTTTTGTGGGCCATTTTGGCCCGTTTAAAGCTATCGGGGGGATTTATTCGGAATTTAACGAGTTTTAAATTTGAATTTGCCGTTTCAATGAATTTGGTTACACAGTGAATGTATTTTCCGTTGGACTTCTGGCGATATTAAAGGTTCTTAATGAGAATTTTAGTAATTTAGCGGGTTTAGATGATGAGAATCAACATGCATTCGAGGATCCATTGCAAGTTCCAGTTAGCCCTATTACTAGAGCAAGATCCAAGAAGATCAAAGAAGCACTTAATGGGCTGATTCAAGGGATTTTGGCTGATTCACATTCCAAGCTGGGCCCAAAAGAAGATGAAGGCTTAATAAATTTAATCCAAGCTATTGAGGGCTGATCTGATGTGATTGGGCGTTATTTTTGGCAAAGATTTATGGCTGATTGACTTTCCAGCTCTAAATCAGTTAATAGATACTTTTCCTAATTTAGATCTTCTAATTTTGGACCAGATCTTCCTTAATTTTAGGCTTTTATTATTTAGAACGTTTTTTAGGGTTTTTCCTAT
>CM066169.1:34202434-34212434 GCA_033629205.1 Lithocarpus polystachyus | reverse complement strand
ATGGCTGATTGACTTTCCAGCTCTAAATCAGTTAATAGATACTTTTCCTAATTTAGATCTTCTAATTTTGGACCAGATCTTCCTTAATTTTAGGCTTTTATTATTTAGAACGTTTTTTAGGGTTTTTCCTATTTTGGATCTGCTATTTTCAGACCAAATCAGGTTTTATTTAGGGTTTTATTATTTAGCACGTTTTTTAGGTTTTCTACATTCAGCCACTCCTTGTAATAGAAGGATTAGGTTTTCTATATTCAGCCACTCCTTGTAATAGAAGGATTAGGTTTTCTTCATTCAGCCATGCTTTATAAATAGCATGCACTCCTTGTAATGGGATGGATTATTGAATAAAAATCAGAAAAGGTGAGACTTTGCTCTTCTCTTTGGTTCTTCAAGAACTGTGAACTTATCAAGGATTCTTCCTTGTGGCGTTCAAACTTATACCTTTGGTTCGTGATTCCTTTATAATCATTGGGTCAAGGTCTGTTACTTATACCTTAGGTTCGCGTTTCTCTTATAAACGTTGGGTCTGGGTTTTCTATCAAATCTGAATTTTAGCTTTCTTGGGCAATATTCCAATATTGTTTGTTGGGTCTCAAAGCGAGTCTATTGAGGTTCGCATCATTAGAAGGGGCTGTTCTCCCATTTTAACGTCTTTGGAAAGGGGTATTTTTGCAAATTTATGGGTATTGATGTGGAATTTTTACACTTTTTTCCGGTTTATCGAGGTGTATTCTGTATATTTAATTAGTTTTCAAGGGGACTGGGGGGGGGGGGGGCAATTCTAGCGTTTTAACGGGCTTTTTTGGAATTATCTTGTCTATTTCAATTGTCTTCGAGCGAATATTTTTCCAATTAAAGGGTTTTTGGTCGAATTTTGGCAGTGTTAATGAATTTGAAAGCTAGTCATTTTCAATTTCGTAGGTTTTAGAGGCCGTTTGGCTTTTACATTAGGTTTTTAGGGGTAATTAAGCAGTTTTAAACTGTTTTTCGGCTGTCATTTTAGAATTTTAATTGTTCTTTACGGGCATTTTAGCAATTTCAATCATTTTGGCATGGTAATTTTACAATTAATGCGTTTTTACCGAGTTTTCTCAGTCTTTTTTAAAGTAATTATCAACTTTTCGGAGGTGTTGTAGGGATTCTAATGAATTTGGATGGGGTATTTTTTAAATTTGTTTTATTTTTCATTGGCAATTTCGCTATTTTAATAGCATGGAAGTGTTATTTTTGCTATATATTTTGTGTTTCAAGTGGACATAATCGCAATTTTAACAGTTTTAGGGAAATATTCTAGCAATTGATTTGGGTTTTAGGGGGTCACGTAAGTTTATATGGTTGGGGGAGTAGTACTTTCGGAACTTCATACGTTTTGACAATGCAGTTTGGCCATTTTGTTGTATTTTAAGATGTACTTTTTAATTTATTTGCTTTTAGGGGTGATGTTTTCGTAATTTTAATGGTTTTGGATTTGGAATTTTTGCATTTCAATGTGGTTTTAGTTGTTCGGTTTAACTTTTTAACAAAACTGAGGTTATATTCTTGCAATTTACTTAATTTTGTGGGCCATTTTGCCGTTTAATGCCAGCGTAGAGATTTATTCGGAATTTAACGAGTTTTAAATTTGAATTTGCCCGTTTCAATGAATTTCGTTACAGAGTGAATGTATTTTCCGCTGGACTTCTGGCGATATTAAAGGTTCTTGATGAGAATTTTAGTAATTTAGCGGGTTCAGAAGCCGTCTCCCATTTTAATGGCTTTGGAAGGGTATTTTTACAAATTTATGGGTTTTGATGTGGAATTTTTACACTTTTTTTCCGGTATATGGAGGTGTATTCTGTATATTTAGTTGGTTTTCGTGGGGAGGAGGGGGGGGGGCAATTCTAGCTTTTTAACGGGTTTTTTTGGAGACATCTTGTTTATTTAAATTGTCTTCGAGCGAATATTTTTCCAATTTAACGGGTTTTTGGTCAAGTTTTGTCCGTGTTAATGAATTTGAAAGCTAGGCATTTTCAATTTCGTAGGTTTTAGAGGCCGTTTGGCTGGTACATTAGTTTTTTTGGGGTAATTAAGCAGTTTTCAACTATTTTTTGGCCGTCATTTTAGAATCTTAATTATTTTTTACGGGCATTTTAGCGATTTCAGTCATTTTGGCATGGTAATTTTACAATTAATGCTTTTTTACCGGGTTTTTGCAGTTTTTTTTAAAGTAATTATCAATTTTTCGTAGGTGTTTTTTGGATTCCAATGAATTTGGATGGGGTATTTTTCAAATTTGTTTTATTTTTCATTGGCAACTTCGCTATTTTAATAGCATGGAAGTATTATTTTTGCTATATTATGTGTTTCAAGAGGACATATTAGCAATTTTAACAGTTTTTGGAAAATATTCTAGCAATTTATTGGTGTTTTAGGGGGGCACTTACATTTATCTGGTTGGGGGGGTAGTACTTTCTGAACTTCATGCGTTTTGACATAGCGGTTTGGCCATTTTGTTGGATTTTAAAATGTACTTTTTAATTTATTGTGCTTTTTGGGGTGATGTTTTTGTAATTTTAATGGTTTTGGGTTTGGAATTTTAGCGATTCATTGTGGTTTTCGGTGTTTGGTTTACCTTTTTACCAAAACTGAGGTTATATTCCTGCAATTTACTTGGTTTTGTGGGCCATTTTGGCCCGTTTAAAGCTATCGGGGGGATTTATTCGGAATTTAACGAGTTTTAAATTTGAATTTGCCGTTTCAATGAATTTGGTTACAGAGTGAATGTATTTTCCGTTGGACTTCTGGCGATATTAAAGGTTCTTAATGAGAATTTTAGTAATTTAGCGGGTTTAGAAGGGGCTGTTCTCCCATTTTAACGTCTTTGGAAAGGGGTATTTTTGCAAATTTATGGGTTTTGATGTGGAATTTTTACACTTTTTTCCGGTTTATCGAGGTGTATTCTGTATATTTAATTGGTTTTCAAGGGGACTGGGGGGGGAGGGCAATTCTAGCGTTTTAACGGGCTTTTTTGGAGATATCCTGTTTATTTCAATTTGTCTTCGAGCGAATATTTTTCCAATTAAACGGCTTTTTGGTCGAATTTTGGCCGTGTTAATGAATTTGAAAGCTAGGCATTTTCAATTTCGTAGGTTTTAGAGGCCGTTTGGCCGGTACATTAGTTTTTTAGGGGTAATTAAGCAGTTTTCAACTATTTTTTGGCCGTCATTTTAGAATCTTAAATATTTTTTACGGGCATTTTAGCAATTTCAGTCATTTTGGCAGGGTAATTTTACAATTAATGCTTTTTTACCGGGTTTTTGCAGTCTTTTTTAAAGTAATTATCAAATTTTCGTAGGTGTTTTTTGGATTCCAATGAATTTGGATGGGGTATTTTTCAAATTTGTTTTATTTTTCATTGGCAACTTCGCAATTTAAATAGCATGGAAGTGTTATTTTTGCTATATTATGTGTTTCAAGTGGACATATTAGTAATTTTAACAGTTTTTGGAAAATATTCTAGCAATTTATTGGTGTTTTAGGGGGGCACGTACATTTATCTGGTTGGGGGGGTAGTACTTTCTGAACTTCATGCGTTTTGACATATCGGTTTGGCCATTTTGTTGGATTTTAAAATGTACTTTTTAATTTATTGTGCTTTTTGGGGAGATGTTTTTGTAATTTTAATGGTTTTGGGTTTGGAATTTTAGCGATTCATTGTGGTTTTCGGTGTTTGGTTTACCTTTTTACCAAAACTGACGTACATTTATCTGGTTGGGGGGGTAGTACTTTCTTAACTTCATGCGTTTTGACATAGCGGTTTGGCCATTTTGTTGGATTTTAAAATGTACTTTTTAATTTATTGTGCTTTTTGGGGTGATGTTTTTGTAATTTTAATGGTTTTGGGTTTGGAATTTTAGCGGTTCATTGTGGTTTTCGGTGTTTGGTTTTACCTTTTTAACAAAACTGAGGTTATATTCCTGCAATTTACTTGGTTTTGTGGGCCATTTTGGCCCGTTTAAAGCTATCGGGGGGATTTATTCGGAATTTAACGAGTTTTAAATTTGAATTTGCCGTTTCAATGAATCTGGTTACAGAGTGAATGTATTTTCCGTTGGAATTCTGGCGATATTAAAGGTTCTTTAATGAGAATTTTAGTAATTTAGCGGGTTTAGAAGGGGGCTGTTGATGCGAACCTCAATAGACTCGCTTTGAGACCCAACAAACAATATTGGAATATTGCCCAAGAAAGCTAAAATTCAGATTTGATAGAAAACCCTGACCCAACGTTTATAAGAGAAACGCGAACCAAAGGTATAAGTAACAGACCTTGACCCAATGATTACAAAGGAATCACGAACCAATGGTACAAGTAACAGACCTTGACCCAATGATTATAAAGGAATCACGAACCAAAGGTATAAGTTACAGACCTTGACCCAATGATTATAAAGGAATCACGAACCAAAGGTAAAAGTTTGAACGCCACAAGGAAGAATCCTTGATAAGTTCACAGTTCTTGAAGAACCAAAGAGAAGAGCAAAGCCTCACCTTTTCTGATTTTTATTCAATTCAATATTCCCTCTATTACAAGCAGTGCATGCCATTTATAAGGCATGGCTGAATGTAGAAAACCTAATCCATCTATTACAAGGAGTGCATGGCTGAATGTAGAAAACCTAATCCATCTATTACAAGGAGTGCTACATTCCTAATCCATCTATTACAAGGAGTGCATGGCTGAATGTAGAAAACCCTAAAAAACGTTCTAAATAATAAAAGCCTAAAATTAAGGAAGATCTGGTCCAAAAATAACGCCCAATCACATCAGATCAGCCCTCAATAGCTTGGATTAAATTTATTAAGCCTTCATCTTCTTTTGAATCAGCCCAAATCCCTTGAATTAGCCCATTAAGTGCTTCTTTGATCTTCTTGGATCTTGCTCTTGTAATTGGCCCAACTGGAACAAGTAATGGATCCTTGAATGCTTGTTGATTCTCATCAGCTGTTCTCCCATTTTAACGTCTTTGGAAAGGGGTATTTTTGCAAATTTATGGGTTTTGATGTGGAATTTTTACACTTTTTTCCGGTATATCGAGTTGTATTCTGTATATTTAATTAGTTTTCAAGGGGACTGGGGGGGGGGGGGGCAATTCTAGCGTTTTAACGGGCTTTTTTATAATTATCTTGTCTATTTCAATTGTCTTCGAGCGAATATTTTTCCAATTAAACGGGTTTTTGGTCGAATTTTGGCCGTGTTAATGAATTTGAAAGCTAGTCATTTTCAATTTCGTAGGTTTTAGAGGCCGTTTGGCTTTCACATTAGTTTTTTAGGGGTAATTAAGCAGTTTTAAACTGTTTTTCGGCTGTCATTTTAGAATCTTAATTATTTTTTACGGGCATTTTAGCAATTTCAGTCATTTTGGCAGGGTAATTTTACAATTAATGCTTTTTTACTGGGTTTTTGCAGTCTTTTTTAAAGTAATTATCAATTTTTCGTAGGTGTTTTTTGGATTCCAATGAATTTGGATGGGGTATTTTTCAAATTTGTTTTATTTTTCATTGGCAACTTCGCTATTTTAATAGCATGGAAGTATTATTTTTGCTATATTATGTGTTTCAAGAGGACATATTAGCAATTTTAACAGTTTTTGGAAAATATTCTAGCAATTTATTGGTGTTTTAGGGGGGCACGTACATTTATCTGGTTGGGGGGGTAGTACTTTCTTAACTTCATGCGTTTTGACATAGCAGTTTGGCCATTTTGTTGGATTTTAAAATGTACTTTTTAATTTATTGTGCTTTTTGGGGTGATGTTTTTGTAATTTTAATGGTTTTGGGTTTGGAATTTTAGCGATTCATTGTGGTTTTCGGTGTTTGGTTTACCTTTTTACCAAAACTGAGGTTATATTCCTGCAATTTACTTGGTTTTGTGGGCCATTTTGGCCCGTTTAAAGCTATCGGGGGGATTTATTCGGAATTTAACGAGTTTTAAATTTGAATTTGCCGTTTCAATGAATTTGGTTACAGAGTGAATGTATTTTCCGTTGGACTTCTGGCGATATTAAAGGTTCTTAATGAGAATTTTAGTAATTTAGCGGGTTTAGAAGGGGCTGTTCTCCCATTTTAACGTCTTTGGAAAGGGGTATTTTTGCAAATTTATGGGTTTTGATGTGGAATTTTTACACTTTTATCCGGTTTATCGAGGTGTATTCTGTATATTTAATTGGTTTTCATGGGGACTGGGGGGGGATGGCAATTCTAGCGTTTTAACGGGCTTTTTTGGAGATATCCTGTTTATTTCAATTTGTCTTCGAGCGAATATTTTTCCAATTAAACGGCTTTTTGGTCGAATTTTGGCCGTGTTAATGAATTTGAAAGCTAGGCATTTTCAATTTCGTAGGTTTTAGAGGCCGTTTGGCCGTTACATTAGTTTTTTAGGGGTAATTAAGCAGTTTTCAACTGTTTT
This sequence comes from Lithocarpus polystachyus, assembly GCA_033629205.1. Classification (NCBI taxonomy): domain Eukaryota; kingdom Viridiplantae; phylum Streptophyta; class Magnoliopsida; order Fagales; family Fagaceae; genus Lithocarpus; species Lithocarpus polystachyus. Next base: position 34,205,989 of record CM066169.1, on the reverse strand, counting down.
TCGCCTGTCATTTTAGAATTTTAATTGGTCTTTACGGGCATTTTAGCAATTTCAATCATTTTGGCATGGTAATTTTACAATTAATGCGTTTTTACCGGGTTTTCTCAGTCTTTTTTTAAGTAATTATCAACTTTTCGGAGGTGTTGTAGGGATTCTAATGAATTTGGATGGGGTATTTTTTAAATTTGTTTTATTTTTCATTGGCAATTTCGCTATTTTAATAGCATGGAAGTGTTGTTTTTGCTATATATTATGTGTTTCAAGTGGACATAATCGCAATTTTAACAGTTTTAGGGAAATATTCTAGCAATTGATTAGGGTTTTAGGGGGGCACGTATGTTTATATGGTTGGGGGAGTAGTACTTTCGGAACTTCATGCGTTTTGACAATGCGGTTTGGCCATTTTGTTGTATTTTAAGATGTACTTTTTAATTTATTGTGCTTTTTGGGGTGATGTTTTTGTAATTTTAATGGTTTTGGATTTGGAATTTTTGCATTTCAATGTGGTTTTAGTTGTTCGGTTTAACTTTTTAACAAAACTGAGGTTATGTTCTTGCAATTTACTTAATTTTGTTGGCCATTTTGCCGTTTAATGCCAGCGTAGAGATTTATTTGGAATTTAACGAGTTTTAAATTTGAATTTGCCCGTTTCAATGAATTTGGTTACAGAGTGAATGTATTTTCCGCTGGACTTCTTGCGATATTAAAGGTTCTTGATGAGAATTTTAGTAATTTGGCGGGTTCAGAAGCCGTTCTCCCATTTTAATGGCTTTGGAAGGGTATTTTTACAAATTTATGGGTTTTGATGTGGAATTTTTACACTTTTTTTCCGGTATATGGAGGTGTATTCTGTATATTTAATTGGCTTTTTCGTGGGGAGGAGGGGGGGGGGGGCAATTCTAGCATTTTAACGGGTTTTTTTTGGAGACATCTTGTTTATTTAAATTGTCTTCGAGCGAATATTTTTCCAATTTAACGTTTTTTTGGTCAAGTTTTGTCCGTGTTAATGAATTTGAAAGCTAGGCATTTTCAATTTCGTAGGTTTTAGAGGCCGTTTGGCCGGTACATTAGTTTTTAGGGGTAATTAAGCAGTTTTCAACTATTTTTTTGCCGTCATTTTAGAATCTTAATTATTTTTTACGGGCATTTTAGCAATTTCAGTCATTTTGGCAGGGTAATTTTACAATTAATGCTTTTTTACCGGGTTTTTGCAGTCTTTTTTAAAGTAATTATCAAATTTTCGTAGGTGTTTTTTGGATTCCAATGAATTTGGATGGGGTATTTTTCAAATTTGTTTTATTTTTCATTGGCAACTTCGCTATTTTAATAGCATGGAAGTGTTATTTTTGCTATATTATGTGTTTCAAGAGGACATATTAGGAATTTTAACAGTTTTTGGAAAATAATCTAGCAATTTATTGGTGTTTTAGGGGGGCACGTACATTTTAGGGGGGCACGTACGTTTTGACATAGCGGTTTGGCCATTTTGTTGGATTTTAAAATGTACTTTTTAAGTTATTGTGCTTTTTGGGGTGATGTTTTTGTAATTTTAATGGTTTTGGGTTTGGAATTTTAATGGTTTTGTGCTTTTAGAATTTGAATTGTTCTTTACGGGCATTTTATCAATTTCAATCATTTTGGCATGGTAATTTTACAATTAATGCGTTTTTACCGGGTTTTCTCAGTCTTTTTTAAAGTAATTATCAACTTTTCGGGGGGGTTGTAGGGATTCTAATGAATTTGGATAGGGTATTTTTTAAATTTGTTTTATTTTTCATTGGCAATTTCGCTATTTTAATAGCATGGAAGTGTTATTTTTGCTATATTATGTGTTTCAAGTGGACATAATCGCAATTTTAACAGTTTTAGGGAAATATTCTAGCAATGGGTTTTAGGGCGGCACGTACGTTTATATGGTTGGGGGAGTAGTACTTTCGGAACTTCATGCGTTTTGACAATGCGGTTTGGCCATTTTGTTGTATTTTAAAATGTACTTTTTAATTTATTGTGCTTTTTGGGGTGATGTTTTTGTAATTTTAATGGTTTTGGATTTGGAATTTTAGCATTTCAATGTGGTTTTAGTTGTTCGGTTTAACTTTTTAACAAAACTGAGGTTATGTTCTTGCAATTTACTTAATTTTGTTGGCCATTTTGCCGTTTAATGCCAGCGTAGAGATTTATTCGGAATTTAACGAGTTTTAAATTTGAATTTGCCCGTTTCAATGAATTTGGTTACAGAGTGAATGTATTTTCCGCCGGACTTCTGGCGATATTAAAGGTTCTTGATGAGAATTTTAGTAATTTAGCGGGTTCAGAAGCCGTTCTCCCATTTTAATGGCTTTGGAAGGGTATTTTTACAAATTTATGGGTTTTGATGTGGAATTTTTACACTTTTTTTCCGGTATATGGAGGTGTATTCTGTATATTTAATTGGCTTTTTCGTGGGGAGGAGGGGGGGGCAATTCTTGATGAGAATCAACAAGCTTTCAAGGATCCATTGCAGGTTCCAGTTGGGCCTATTACTAGAGCAAGATCCAAGAAGATCAAAGAAGTACTTAATTGGCTGATTCAAGGGATTTGGGCTGATTCACATTCCAAGCTGGGCCCAAAAGAAGATGAAGGCTTAATAAATTTAATCAAAGCTATTGAGGGCTGATCTGATGTGATTGGGCGTTATTTTTGGCAAAGATTTATGGCTGATTGACTTTCCAGCTCTAAATCAGTTAATAGATACTTTTCCTAATTTAGATCTTCTAATTTTGGACCAGATCTTCCTTAATTTTAGGCTTTTATTATTTAGAACGTTTTTTAGGGTTTTTCCTATTTTGGATCTCCTATTTTCAGACCAAATCAGGTTTTATTTAGGGTTTTATTATTTAGCACGTTTTTTAGGTTTTCTACATTCAGCCACTCCTTGTAATAGAAGGATTAGGTTTTTCTTCATTCAGCCATGCCTTATAAATAGCATGCACTCCTTGTAATGGGATGGATTATTGAATAAAAATCAGAAATGGTGAGGCTTTGCTCTTCTCTTTGGTTCTTCAAGAACTGTGAACTTATCAAGGATTCTTCCTTGTGGCGTTCAAACTTTATACCTCTGGTTCGTGATTCCTTTATAATCATTGGGTCAAGGTTCTTTTACTTATACCTTTGGTTCGCGTTTCTCTTATAAACGTTGGGTCAGGGTTTCTATCAAAAATCTGAATTTTAGCTTTCTGGGGCAATATTCCAATATTGTTTGTTGGGTCTCAAAGCGAATCTGTTGAGGTTCGCATCATTTGGTATCAGAGCTCGGTTCTAAAATCAGTTTTCTATTCTTTTTATTTTTTGTTTCCTGTTACCTTCCTATCTTGTGCCGTTTCTGTTTTTTGTTCTTCGTTCTTGTTTTGTGATGTGCACTAGGTTAAAATTGTGCACTGAGTTCTTAAAAAAAAAAAAAAAAAAAAAACGTGAAAAAAAAAACTGCAGAAAAAAAAAAAGGTGAAAAAAAAGGACTGCAGAAAAAAAAAAAAAAAAAAAACGTCAAAAAAAAAAATTTTGTTTTTAATTTCAGTT
>CM066169.1:34069934-34197434 GCA_033629205.1 Lithocarpus polystachyus | reverse complement strand
TTTGTAAAGAAACATGATCCATGCAATTCATCCAACATGTCATCTAGCCTAGGGATGGGATGTCTATACTTTACCGTAATGTTGTTGATAGCCCTGCAATCAACACACATCCTCCAAGTTCCATCCTTCTTAGGCACAAGCAGCACCGGCACCGCGCATGGGCTCATGCTTTCTCTCACATGTCCTTTGGTCAGCAACTCCTCAACTTGCCTTTGAAGTTCCTTTGTCTCCTCCGGATTACTCCTATAGGCTGGTCGGTTAGGAATTGTTGCACCTGGCACAAAATCAATTTGATGCTCTATTTCTCTAATAGGTGGCAATCCACAAGGTACATCATTAGGAAACACATCCTCATATTCCTGCAACAAAGAAACAACAACACTAGGCAAAGATTCGTCAAGTTCGTTAGTATTAAAACAGACTTCTTTGTACAAGAGTACAAATATAGGCTGGTTTGTATAAAAAGCACTCTTGACATCACTCGCCTTAGCATAAAAACTCCCTTGTTTTCTTGTTTTTCTCTCATTTTTTTCACTCTCTATTTTCTTTTCGATCTCTCTTTTGTTTTCACTCTCTTTTTTCTGCTCACTCTCTTTTTTTCTTTCACTCTCCTTCTCATCATCTTTTTTTAAACTCTCAATCTCACAATTTTTTTTCAAGTCATTCTCTCTTTTCAGTTTCATTTGATCCTCATAGACTTGACTTGGAGTCAACGGTACAAGAGTAATGGGTTTATTGTCTTTTACAAAAGAATACCTATTCTTTAACCCATCATGATTGACCTTTCTGTCAAATTGCCATGGCCTTCCAAATAAAATGTGACCCGCATGCATTGGAACAACATCACAAAGTACTTCATCTTTGTATCTCCCAATTGAAAAAGAAACCAGTACTTGCCTATTTACCTTAACCTCCCCACAATCATTCAACCACTGCAACTTATATGGTCTAGGGTGTTTTATAGTAGGTAAATTCAATTTTTCAGTTAAAGTAGTACTAGCCACATTAGTACAGCTTCCCCCATCAATAATCATACTACATACCTTGCTGTTGACATGGCATCTAGTGTGAAAAATGTTCTCCCTTTGTTGTTCCATATCATCCTCTTTGACTTGGGTACTTAAAGCACGTCTAGACAAAAGTGCCTCACCCTCCACTGGATACTCCACATCATCGTCACAAGCATCCTCATGTGATGGAATCAGGTCATCATCTCCCTCACTTTCAGTTTCCACCTCTCCATCAATACGTGCAATCATGGTCCTCTTATTTGGGCACTGTGAAGCAATATGACCTACTCCCAAACAACGAAAACACTTAATATCACGATTACGAGTTTGGGATTCATTTTTACCTCTGTTGACACTGGGACCTTCATCTCTCCTTTTTGGTGGTTCGGTTTTGGACTTGAAAACAGCCCCTTCATCTTTCCTCCCATTTGATCTCCATGAAGCAGAAGAGCCCGGATTTTGAAATGACCGAGTTCCTTTCCTTTTGAGCTGTCGTTCCACCTTTATTGCCATATGCACCATGTCCTCCAACTCCACGTAGTGCTGCAACTCCACCACATTGGCAATGTCTCGATTCAGCCCATTCAGAAACCTTGCCATGGTAGCTTCTCTATCCTCCTCTACATTAGCTCGAATCATGGCAATCTCCATCTCCTTGTGGTAGTCATCCACACTCCTATAGCCTTGAGTAAGAGTCTGTAATTTTTGATACAAGTCCCTATAGTAGTGACTAGGTATAAATCGCCTCCTCATGGTGGCCTTCATTTGCTCCCACGTCTCAATAGGCCTCTCATGGTTTCTCCTTCTGTTCATCACAAGTTGATCCCACCATATAATAGCATAATCAGTAAACTCAATCACAGCTAGTTTTACCTTTTTCTCCTCGAAGTAATTGTGGCACTCAAAGATGAACTCCACCTTCTTCTCCCACTCCAAGTACGCTTCTGGATCATTTTTCCCTTGGAATGATGGTATCTTCATTTTTATGTTTCCAAGGCTTCTATCAGTCCCATCTTGCCATCTTGGATCTCTTCGGAATCCTCTATCACGCCTTTCGCCCCTTCGCGCAAACCTGCCCTCATTGTTCCACGAAACTTGATCCTCTTCATCATCAAACTCATCCTCGTGGTAGTAATCAAAATCATCCACGCGCGCATGTCTTTCTTGCCTTCTAACATTAGGGCCTCTTTGGGGACGCTCCTCACGCAAATTAGCAATATCAGTATCTTGCCTGTCCAACCGATCTCGAATCTCATTAAACACCACGTTCATGCGCTCAAATTGTTGTTGCATAGCCTGCAACATGATAGATGACTCCTCCCCTCCTTCCTTATTTGATGTTTCGCCCCTGCAAGACATATTTTAAAAACTACAAAGAAAGGTTAGAAATAATTCCTCACAACACTCCCTCACGTGTTTGCACTCAGATTATGTCACTCCCACTCGTGTTTCACTCTTAAATTGGCTTTTTCCCGATATTAGTCTCACACTCTCTTGCCTTTTTCCACTCGTAGCTTCCCCTTTTCAGTTCTGCAATAAACTAATAAACCTGATCAAGAAATTCAACTTGTAGTATTGAAACAAATACCAATGGCAAGAAAATATGGCGGAGACACAAATCAAAGAAAAAAAAAGGACAAAAGAAAGCAATATTTTGGTCTGGGAGAACTGAAAACTAAAATAAACTTTTTTTTTTTTTTTTTTTTGCAGTCTTTTTTTTTTTTTTTTTTTCTCTTTTCTGCAGATTTTTTTTTTTTTCTTTTTTCACGTTTTTTTTTTTTTTTTTTTTTTTTTTTTTTTTTTTTTGAAACTCAGTGCACAGTTTTAACCTAGTGCACCTCACAGAATAAGAACGAAGAACGAAGAACAAAGAACAGAAACAAGATAACTGGAGATAAAAGAAAAAAAGGATAGAAAACTGATTTTAGAACCTGAGCTCTGATACCAAATGATGCGAACCTCAACAGACTCGCTTTGAGACCCAACAAACAATATTGGAATATTGCCCAAGGAAAGCTGATGCGAACCTCAACAGACTCGCTTTGAGACCAAACAAACAATATTGGAATATTGCCCAAGAAAGCTAAAATTCAGATTTGATAGAAAACCCTGACCCAACGTTTATAAGAGAAACGCGAACCAAAGGTATAAGTAAAAGAACCTTGACCCAATGATTATAAAGGAATCACGAACCAAAGGTATAAGTTTGAACGCCACAAGGAGTGGCTGAATGTAGAAAACCTAAAAAACGTTCTAAATAATAAAACCCTAAATAAAACCTGATTTGGTCTGAAAATAGCAGATCCAAAATAGGAAAAACCCTAAAAAACGTTCTAAATAATAAAAGCCTAAAATTAAGGAAGATCTGGTCCAAAATTAGAAGATCTAAATTAGGAAAAGTATCTATTAACTGATTTAGAGCTGGAAAGTCAATCAGCCATAAATCTTTGCCAAAAATAACGCCCAATCACATCAGATCAGCCCTCAATAGCTTGGATTAAATTTATTAAGCCTTCATCTTCTTTTGGGCCCAGCTTGGAATGTGAATCAGCCCAAATCCCTTGAATCAGCCCATTAAGTGCTTCTTTGATCTTCTTGGATCTTGCTCTAGTAATAGGCCCAACTGGAACTTGCAATGGATCCTCGAATGCATGTTGATTCTCATCAGAGGGGGAATGATAAGAATCAACAAGCTTTCAAGGATCCATTGCAGGTTCCAGTTGGGCCTATTACTAGAGCAAGATCCAAGAAGATCAAAGAAGTACTTAATTGGCTGATTCAAGGGATTTGGGCTGATTCACATTCCAAGCTGGGCCCAAAAGAAGATGAAGGCTTAATAAATTTAATCCAAGCTATTGAGGGCTGATCTGATGTGATTGGGCGTTATTTTTGGCAAAGATTTATGGCTGATTGACTTTCCAGCTCTAAATCAGTTAATAGATACTTTTCCTAATTTAGATCTTCTAATTTTGGACCAGATCTTCCTTAATTTTAGGCTTTTATTATTTAGAACGTTTTTTAGGGTTTTTCCTATTTTGGATCTGCTATTTTCAGACCAAATCAGGTTTTATTTAGGGTTTTATTATTTAGCACGTTTTTTAGGTTTTCTACATTCAGCCACTCCTTGTAATAGAAGGATTAAGTTTTCTACATTCAGCCACTCCTTGTAATAGAAGGATTAGGTTTTCTTCATTCAGCCATGCCTTATAAATAGCATGCACTCCTTGTAATGGGATGGATTATTGAATAAAAATCAGAAATGGTGAGGCTTTGCTCTTCTCTTTGGTTCTTCAAGAACTGTGAACTTATCAAGGATTCTTCCTTGTGGCGTTCAAACTTTATACTTCTGGTTCGTGATTCCTTTATAATCATTGGGTCAAGGTTCTTTTACTTATACCTTTGGTTCGCGTTTCTCTTATAAACGTTGGGTCAGGGTTTCTATCAAAAATCTGAATTTTAGCTTTCTGGGGCAATATTCCAATATTGTTTGTTGGGTCTCAAAGCGAATCTGTTGAGGTTCGCATCATTTGGTATCAGAGCTCGGTTCTAAAATCAGTTTTCTATCCTTTTTATTTTTTGTTTCCTGTTACCTTCCTATCTTGTGCTGTTTCTGTTTTTTGTTCTTCGTTCTTGTTTTGTGATGTGCACTAGGTTAAAATTGTGCACTGAGTTCTTAAAAAAAAAAAAAAAAAAAAACGTGAAAAAAAAAACTGCAGAAAAAAAAAAGGTGAAAAAAAATGACTGCAGAAAAAAAAAAAAAAAAACGTCAAAAAAAAAAATTTTGTTTTTAATTTCAGTTCTCTCAGAGCAAATTATATTGTTTTCTTTTGTCCTATTTTCCTTTGATTTTGTGTTTCTGTCATACTTTCTAACCGTTGGTATTTGTTTAAATACTACAAGTTGAATTTCTTGATCAAGTTTATTAGTTTATTGCAGAACTGAAAAGGGGAAGCTGCGAGTGGAAAAAGGCAAGAGAGTGTGAGACTAATATCGGGTATTTTTGCTTGAAACACATAATATAGCAAAAATAACACTTCCATGCTATTAAAATAGCAAAATTGCCAATGAAAAATAAAACAAATTTAAAAAATACCCCATCCAAATTCATTAGTCTCACTCTCTCTTGCCTTTTTCCACTCGTAGCTTCCCCTTTTCAGTTCTGCAATAAACTAATAAACCTGATCAAGAAATTCAACTTGTAGTATTGAAACAAATACCAATGGCAAGAAAATATGGCAGAGACACAAATCAAAGAAAAAAAAAAGGACAAAAGAAAGCAATATTTTGGTCTGGGAGAACTGAAAACTAAACTAAACTTTTTTTTTTTTTTTTCCTTTTCTGCAGATTTTTTTTTTTTCACGTTTTTTTTTTTTTTTTTTTTTTTGGAACTCAGTGCACAGTTTTAACCTAGTGCACCTCACAGAATAAGAACGAAGAACGAAGAACAAAGAACAGAAACAAGATAACTGGAGACAAAAGAAAAAAAGGATAGAAAACTGATTTTAGAACCTGAGCTCTGATACCAAATGATGCGAACCTCAACAGACTCGCTTTGAGACCCAACAAACAATATTGGAATATTGCCCCAGAAAGCTAAAATTCAGATTTGATAGAAACCCTGACCCAACGTTTATAAGAGAAACGCGAACCAAAGGTATAAGTAAAAGAACCTTGACCCAATGATTATAAAGGAATCACGAACCAAAGGTATAAGTTTGAACGCCACAAGGAAGAATCCTTGATAAGTTCATAGTTCTTGAAGAACCAAAGAGAAGAGCAAAGCCTCACCTTTTCTGATTTTTATTCTATCCATCCAAAAAACGTTTACAGACTTAGGGGCCTATTTAAAGGCTCCAGAAAACTTGGCTGACAAGAAAATATATTCTAAAATAACTCCTAATTGATACCTAACCATATCAGGAATCAAATTTGACCTAAAAAACGTACTAAATAATAAAACCCTAATTAAAAACTGATTTGGTCTGAAAATAGCAGATCCAAAATAAGAAAAACCCTAAAAAACGTTCTAAATAATAAAAGCCTAAAATTAAGGAAGATCTGAGCCAAAATTAGAAGATCTAAATAAGGAAAAGTATCTGTTAACAGATTTAGAGCTGGAAAGTCAATCAGCCATAAATCTTTGCCATAAATAACGCACAATTACGTCAGATCAGCCCTCAATAGCTTGGATTAAATTTATTAGGCCTTCATCTTCTTTTGGGCCCAGCTTGGAATGTGAATCAGCCCAAATCCATTGAATCAGCCCATTAAACGGAAGTAGTTTTCAACTATTTTTCGGCTGTCATTTTAGAATTTTAATTGTTCTTTACAGGCATTTTAGCAATTTCAATAATTTTGGCATGGTAATTTTACAATTAATGCGTTTTTACCGGGTTTTCTTAGTCTTTTTTAAAGTAATTATCAACTTTTCGGAGGTGTTGTAGGGATTCTAATGAATTTGGATGGGGTATTTTTTAAATTTGTTTTATTTTTCAATGGCAATTTCGCTATTTTAATAGCATGGAAGCGTTATTTTTGCTATATTATGTGTTTCAAGTGGACATAATCGCAATTTTAATAGTTTTAGGGAAATATTCTAGCAATTGATTAGGGTTTTAGGGGGGCACGTACGTTTATATGGCTAGGTGAGTAGTACTTTCGGAACTTCATGCGTCTTGACAATGCGGTTTGGCCATTTTGTTGTATTTTAAAATGTACTTTTTAATTTATTGTGCTATTTAGGGTGATGGTTTTGTAATTTTAATGGTTTTGGATTTGGAATTTTAGCATTTCAATGTGGTTTTAGTTGTTCGGTTTAACTTTTTAACAAAACTGAGGTTATATTCTTGCAATTTACTTAATTTTGTGGGCCATTTTGCCGTTTAATGCCAGCGTAGAGATTTATTCGGAATTTAACGAGTTTTAAATTTGAATTTGCCGTTTCAATGAATTTGGTTACAGAGTGAACGTATTTTCCGCTGGACTTCTGGCGATATTAAAGGTTCTTGATGAGAATTTTAGTAATTTAGCGGGTTTAGAAGCCGTTCTCCCATTTCAATGGCTTTGGACGGGTATTTTTACAAAATTACCAAAATAATCCCCGAAACCTAAAAGTAACCAAAATACTCTCGAAACCAAAAAAATTACCAGAATTCCTCCGAAACCCAAGAAATGACCAAAAGAGCCCCGAAACCCAAAAAATGACCAAAATACCCTCGAAAAATAAAAATCACCAAAATAATCCCCGAAACCTAAAAGTGACCAAAATACTCTCGAAACCAAAAAAATTACCAGAATACCTCCGAAACCCAAGAAATGACCAAAATACCCCCGAAACACAAAAAATGACCAAAATACCCTCGAAACATAAAAATTACCAAAATAATCCCCGAAACCTAAAAGTGACCAAAATACTCTCGAAACCAAAAAAATTACAAGAATACCTCCGAAACCCAAGAAATGACCAAAATACCCCCGAAACACAAAAAATGACCAAAATACCCTCGAAACATAAAAATTACCAAAATAACCCCCGAAACCTAAAAGTAACCAAAATACTCTCGAAACCAAAAAAATTACCAGAATACCACCGAAACCCAAGAAATGACCAAAATACCCCCGAAACCCAAAAAATGACCAAAATACCCTCGAAACATAAAAATTACCAAAATAATCCCCGAAACCTAAAAGTAACCAAAATACTCTCGAAACCAAAAAAATTACCAGAATACCACCGAAACCCAAGAAATGACCAAAATACCCCCGAAACACAAAAAATGACCAAAATACCCTGGAAACCTAAAAGTAACCAAAATACTCTCGAAACCAAAAAAATTACCAGAATACCTCCGAAACCCAAGAAATGACCAAAATACCCCCGAAACACAAAAAATGACCAAAATACCCTCGAAACATAAAAATTACGAAAATAATCCCCCAAACCTAAAAATGACCAAAATACTCTCGAAACCAAAAAAATTACCAGAATACCACCGAAACCCAAGAAATGACCAAAATACCCCCGAAACCCAAAAAATGACCAAAATACCCTCGAAACATAAAAATTACCAAAATAATCCCCGAAACCTAAAAGTGACCAAAATACTCTCGAAACCAAAAAAATTACCAGAATACCTCCGAAACCCAAGAAATGACCAAAATAGCCCCGAAACAAAAAAAATGACCAAAATACCCACGAAACATAAAAATTACCAAAACAATTCCCGAAACCTAAAAGTAACCAAAATACTCTCGAAACCAAAAAAATTACCAGAATACCACCGAAACCCAAGAAATGACCAAAATACCCCCGAAACACAAAAAATGACCAAAATACCCTCGAAACATAAAAATTACCAAAATAATCCCGAAACCTAAAAGTAACCAAAATACTCTCGAAAGCAAAAAAATTACCAGAATACCACCGAAACCCAAGAAATGACCAAAATACCCCCGAAACACAAAAAATGACCAAAATACCCTCGAAACATAAAATTTACCAAAATAACCCCCGAAACCTAAAAGTAACCAAAATACTCTCGAAACCAAAAAAATTACCAGAATACCTCCGAAACCCAAGAAATGACCAAAATACCCCCGAAACCCAAAAAATGACCAAAATACCCTCGAAACATAAAAATTACCAAAATAATCCCCGAAACCTAAAAGTGACCAAAATACTCTCGAAACCAAAAAAATTACCAGAATACCTCCGAAACCCAAGAAATGACCAAAATACCCCCGAAACACAAAAAATGACCAAAATACCCTCGAAACATAAAAATTACCAAAATAACCCCCGAAACCTAAAAGTAACCAAAATACTCTCGAAACCAAAAAAATTACCAGAATACCACCGAAACCCAAGAAATGACCAAAATACCCCCGAAACCCAAAAAATGACCAAAATACCCTCGAAACATAAAAATTACCAAAATAATCCCCGAAACCTAAAAGTAACCAAAATACTCTCGAAACCAAAAAAATTACCAGAATACCACCGAAACCCAAAAAATGACCAAAATACCCCCGAAACACAAAAAATGACCAAAATACCCTGGAAACCTAAAAATTACCAAAATAATACCCGAAACATAAAAGTAACCAAAATACTCTCGAAACCAAAAAAATTACCAGAATACCTCCGAAACCCAAGAAATGACCAAAATACCCCCAAAACACAAAAAATGACCAAAATACCCTCGAAACATAAAAATTACCAAAACAATTCTAGAAACCTAAAAGTAACCAAAATACTCTCGAAACCAAAAAAATTACCAGAATACCACCGAAACCCAAGAAATGACCAAAATACCCCCGAAACACAAAAAATGACCAAAATACCCTCGAAACATAAAAATTACCAAAATAATCCCGAAACCTAAAAGTAACCAAAATACTCTCAAAACCAAAACAATTACCAGAATACCACCGAAACCCAAGAAATGACCAAAATACCCCCGAAACACAAAAAATGACCAAAATACCCTCGAAACATAAAAATTACCAAAATAACCCCCGAAACCTAAAAGTAACCAAAATACTCTCGAAACCAAAAAAATTACCAGAATACCACCGAAACCCACGAAATGACCAAAATACCCCCGAAACGCAAAAAATGACCAAATTACCCTCGAAACATAAAAATTACAAAAATAACCCCCGAAACCTAAAAGTAACCAAAATACTCTCGAAACCAAAAAAATTACCAGAATACCACCGAAACCCAAGAAATGACCAAAATACCCCCGAAACACAAAAAATGACCAAAATACCCTGGAAACCTAAAAATTACCAAAATAATCCCCGAAACCTAAAAGTAACCAAAATACTCTCGAAACAAAAAAAATTACCAGAATACCACCGAAACCCAAGAAATGACCAAAATACCCTAGAAACCTAAAAATTACCAAAATAATCCCCGAAACCTAAAAGTAACCAAAATACTCTCGAAACCAAAAAAATTACCAGAATACCTACGAAACCCAAGAAATGACCAAAATACCCCCGAAACACAAAAAATGACCAAAATACCCTCGAAACATAAAAATTACGAAAATAATCCCCGAAACCTAAAAATGACCAAAATACTCACGAAACCAAAAAAATTACCAGAATACAACCGAAACCCAAGAAATGACCAAAATACCCCCGAAACGCAAAAAATGACCAAAATACCCTCGAAACATAAAAATTACCAAAATAATCCCCGAAACCTAAAAGTAACCAAAATACTCTCGAAACCAAAAAAATTACCAGAATACCACCGAAACCCATGAAATGACCAAAATACCCCCGAAACGCAAAAAATGACCAAAATACCCTCGAAACATAAAAATTACCAAAATAATCCCCGAAACCTAAAAGTAACCAAAATACTCTCGAAACCAAAAAAATTACCAGAATACCACCGAAACCCAAGAAATGACCAAAATACCCCCGAAACACAAAAAATGACCAAAATACCCTGGAAACCTAAAAATTACCAAAATAATCCCCGAAACCTAAAAGTAACCAAAATACTCTCGAAACCAAAAAAATTACCAGAATACCACCGAAACCCAAGAAATGACCAAAATACCCCCGAAACACAAAAAATGACCAAAATACCCTCGAAACATAAAAATTACCAAAATAATCCCGAGACCAAAAAGTAACCAAAATACTCTCGAGAGCAAAAAAATTACCAGAATACCTCCGAAACCCAAGAAATGACCAAAATAGCCCCGAAACAAAAAAAATGACCAAAATACCCACGAAACATAAAAATTACCAAAACAATTCCCGAAACCTAAAAGTAACCAAAATACTCTCGAAACCAAAAAAATTACCAGAATACCACCGAAACCCAAGAAATGACCAAAATACCCCCGAAACACAAAAAATGACCAAAATACCCTCGAAACATAAAAATTACCAAAATAATCCCGAAACCTAAAAGTAACCAAAATACTCTCGAAACCAAAAAAATTACCAGAATACCACCGAAACCCAAGAAATGACCAAAATACCCCCGAAACCCAAAAAATGACCAAAATACCCTCGAAACATAAAAATTACCAAAATAATCCCCGAAACCTAAAAGTAACCAAAATACTCTCGAAACCAAAAAAATTACCAGAATACCACCGAAACCCAAGAAATGACCAAAATACCCCCGAAACACAAAAAATGACCAAAATACCCTGGAAACCTAAAAGTAACCAAAATACTCTCGAAACCAAAAAAATTACCAGAATACCTCCGAAACCCAAGAAATGACCAAAATACCCCCGAAACACAAAAAATGACCAAAATACCCTCGAAACATAAAAATTACGAAAATAATCCCCCAAACCTAAAAATGACCAAAATACTCTCGAAACCAAAAAAATTACCAGAATACCACCGAAACCCAAGAAATGACCAAAATACCCCCGAAACCCAAAAAATGACCAAAATACCCTCGAAACATAAAAATTACCAAAATAATCCCCGAAACCTAAAAGTGACCAAAATACTCTCGAAACCAAAAAAATTACCAGAATACCTCCGAAACCCAAGAAATGACCAAAATAGCCCCGAAACAAAAAAAATGACCAAAATACCCACGAAACATAAAAATTACCAAAACAATTCCCGAAACCTAAAAGTAACCAAAATACTCTCGAAACCAAAAAAATTACCAGAATACCACCGAAACCCAAGAAATGACCAAAATACCCCCGAAACACAAAAAATGACCAAAATACCCTCGAAACATAAAAATTACCAAAATAATCCCGAAACCTAAAAGTAACCAAAATACTCTCGAAAGCAAAAAAATTACCAGAATACCACCGAAACCCAAGAAATGACCAAAATACCCCCGAAACACAAAAAATGACCAAAATACCCTCGAAACATAAAATTTACCAAAATAACCCCCGAAACCTAAAAGTAACCAAAATACTCTCGAAACCAAAAAAATTACCAGAATACCTCCGAAACCCAAGAAATGACCAAAATACCCCCGAAACCCAAAAAATGACCAAAATACCCTCGAAACATAAAAATTACCAAAATAATCCCCGAAACCTAAAAGTGACCAAAATACTCTCGAAACCAAAAAAATTACCAGAATACCTCCGAAACCCAAGAAATGACCAAAATACCCCCGAAACACAAAAAATGACCAAAATACCCTCGAAACATAAAAATTACCAAAATAACCCCCGAAACCTAAAAGTAACCAAAATACTCTCGAAACCAAAAAAATTACCAGAATACCACCGAAACCCAAGAAATGACCAAAATACCCCCGAAACCCAAAAAATGACCAAAATACCCTCGAAACATAAAAATTACCAAAATAATCCCCGAAACCTAAAAGTAACCAAAATACTCTCGAAACCAAAAAAATTACCAGAATACCACCGAAACCCAAAAAATGACCAAAATACCCCCGAAACACAAAAAATGACCAAAATACCCTGGAAACCTAAAAATTACCAAAATAATACCCGAAACATAAAAGTAACCAAAATACTCTCGAAACCAAAAAAATTACCAGAATACCTCCGAAACCCAAGAAATGACCAAAATACCCCCAAAACACAAAAAATGACCAAAATACCCTCGAAACATAAAAATTACCAAAACAATTCTAGAAACCTAAAAGTAACCAAAATACTCTCGAAACCAAAAAAATTACCAGAATACCACCGAAACCCAAGAAATGACCAAAATACCCCCGAAACACAAAAAATGACCAAAATACCCTCGAAACATAAAAATTACCAAAATAATCCCGAAACCTAAAAGTAACCAAAATACTCTCAAAACCAAAACAATTACCAGAATACCACCGAAACCCAAGAAATGACCAAAATACCCCCGAAACACAAAAAATGACCAAAATACCCTCGAAACATAAAAATTACCAAAATAACCCCCGAAACCTAAAAGTAACCAAAATACTCTCGAAACCAAAAAAATTACCAGAATACCACCGAAACCCACGAAATGACCAAAATACCCCCGAAACGCAAAAAATGACCAAATTACCCTCGAAACATAAAAATTACAAAAATAACCCCCGAAACCTAAAAGTAACCAAAATACTCTCGAAACCAAAAAAATTACCAGAATACCACCGAAACCCAAGAAATGACCAAAATACCCCCGAAACACAAAAAATGACCAAAATACCCTGGAAACCTAAAAATTACCAAAATAATCCCCGAAACCTAAAAGTAACCAAAATACTCTCGAAACAAAAAAAATTACCAGAATACCACCGAAACCCAAGAAATGACCAAAATACCCTAGAAACCTAAAAATTACCAAAATAATCCCCGAAACCTAAAAGTAACCAAAATACTCTCGAAACCAAAAAAATTACCAGAATACCTACGAAACCCAAGAAATGACCAAAATACCCCCGAAACACAAAAAATGACCAAAATACCCTCGAAACATAAAAATTACGAAAATAATCCCCGAAACCTAAAAATGACCAAAATACTCACGAAACCAAAAAAATTACCAGAATACAACCGAAACCCAAGAAATGACCAAAATACCCCCGAAACGCAAAAAATGACCAAAATACCCTCGAAACATAAAAATTACCAAAATAATCCCCGAAACCTAAAAGTAACCAAAATACTCTCGAAACCAAAAAAATTACCAGAATACCACCGAAACCCATGAAATGACCAAAATACCCCCGAAACGCAAAAAATGACCAAAATACCCTCGAAACATAAAAATTACCAAAATAATCCCCGAAACCTAAAAGTAACCAAAATACTCTCGAAACCAAAAAAATTACCAGAATACCACCGAAACCCAAGAAATGACCAAAATACCCCCGAAACACAAAAAATGACCAAAATACCCTGGAAACCTAAAAATTACCAAAATAATCCCCGAAACCTAAAAGTAACCAAAATACTCTCGAAACCAAAAAAATTACCAGAATACCACCGAAACCCAAGAAATGACCAAAATACCCCCGAAACACAAAAAATGACCAAAATACCCTCGAAACATAAAAATTACCAAAATAATCCCGAGACCAAAAAGTAACCAAAATACTCTCGAGAGCAAAAAAATTACCAGAATACCTCCGAAACCCAAGAAATGACCAAAATAGCCCCGAAACAAAAAAAATGACCAAAATACCCACGAAACATAAAAATTACCAAAACAATTCCCGAAACCTAAAAGTAACCAAAATACTCTCGAAACCAAAAAAATTACCAGAATACCACCGAAACCCAAGAAATGACCAAAATACCCCCGAAACACAAAAAATGACCAAAATACCCTCGAAACATAAAAATTACCAAAATAATCCCGAAACCTAAAAGTAACCAAAATACTCTCGAAAGCAAAAAAAATACCAGAATACCACCGAAACCCAAAAAATGACCAAAATACCCCCGAAACACAAAAAATGACCAAAATACCCTCGAAACATAAAAATTACCAAAATAACCCCCGAAACCTAAAAGTAACCAAAATACTCTCGAAACCAAAAAAATTACCAGAATACCTCCGAAACCCAAGAAATGACCAAAATACCCCCGAAACCCAAAAAATGACCAAAATACCCTCGAAACATAAAAATTGCCAAAATAATCCCCGAAACCTAAAAGTGACCAAAATACTCTCGAAACCAAAAAAATTACCAGAATACCTCCGAAACCCAAGAAATGACCAAAATACCCCCGAAACACAAAAAATGACCAAAATACCCTCGAAACATAAAAATTACCAAAATAACCCCCGAAATCTAAAAGTAACCAAAATACTCTCGAAACCAAAAAAATTACCAGAATACCACCGAAACCCAAGAAATGACCAAAATACCCCCGAAACCCAAAAAATGACCAAAATACCCTCGAAACATAAAAATTACCAAAATAATCCCCGAAACCTAAAAGTAACCAAAATACTCTCGAAACCAAAAAAATTACCAGAATACCACCGAAACCCAAAAAATGACCAAAATACCCCCGAAACACAAAAAATGACCAAAATACCCTGGAAACCTAAAAATTACCAAAATAATCCCCGAAACATAAAAGTAACCAAAACACTCTCGAAACCAAAAAAATTACCAGAATACCTCCGAAACCCAAGAAATGACCAAAATACCCCCAAAACACAAAAAATGACCAAAATACCCTCGAAACATAAAAATTACCAAAACAATTCCCGAAACCTAAAAGTAACCAAAATACTCTCGAAACCAAAAAAATTACCAGAATACCACCGAAACCCAAGAAATGACCAAAATACCCCCGAAACACAAAAAATGACCAAAATACCCTCGAAACATAAAAATTACCAAAATAATCCCGAAACCTAAAAGTAACCAAAATACTCTCGAAAGCAAAAAAATTACCAGAATACCACCGAAACCCAAGAAATGACCAAAATACCCCCGAAACACAAAAAATGACCAAAATACCCTCGAAACATAAAAATTACCAAAATAACCCCCGAAACCTAAAAGTAACCAAAATACTCTCGAAACCAAAAAAATTACCAGAATACCACCGAAACCCAAGAAATGACCAAAATACCCCCGAAACGCAAAAAATGACCAAATTACCCTCGAAACATAAAAATTACAAAAATAACCCCCGAAACCTAAAAGTAACCAAAATACTCTCGAAACCAAAAAAATTACCAGAATACCACCGAAACCCAAGAAATGACCAAAATACCCCCGAAACACAAAAAATGACCAAAATACCCTGGAAACCTAAAAATTACCAAAATAATCCCCGAAACCTAAAAGTAACCAAAATACTCTCGAAACCAAAAAAATTACAAGAATGCCACCGAAACCCAAGAAATGACCAAAATACCCTAGAAACCTAAAAATTACCAAAATAATCCCCGAAACCTAAAAGTAACCAAAATACTCTCGAAACCAAAAAAATTACCAGAATACCTACGAAACCCAAGAAATGACCAAAATACCCCCGAAACACAAAAAATGACCAAAATACCCTCGAAACATAAAAATTACGAAAATAATCCCCGAAACCTAAAAATGACCAAAATACTCACGAAACCAAAAAAATTACCAGAATACCACCGAAACCCAAGAAATGACCAAAATACCCCCGAAACGCAAAAAATGACCAAAATACCCTCGAAACATAAAAATTACCAAAATAATCCCCGAAACCTAAAAGTAACCAAAATACTCTCGAAACCAAAAAAATTACCAGAATACCACCGAAACCCAAGAAATGACCAAAATACCCCCGAAACGCAAAAAATGACCAAAATACCCTCGAAACATAAAAATTACCAAAATAATCCCGAGACCTAAAAGTAACCAAAATACTCTCGAAAGCAAAAAAATTACCAGAATACCTCCGAAACCCAAGAAATGACCAAAATAGCCCCGAAACAAAAAAAATGACCAAAATACCCACGAAACATAAAAATTACCAAAACAATTCCCGAAACCTAAAAGTAACCAAAATACTCTCGAAACCAAAAAAATTACCAGAATACCACCGAAACCCAAGAAATGACCAAAATACCCCCGAAACACAAAAAATGACCAAAATACCCTCGAAACATAAAAATTACCAAAATAATCCCGAAACCTAAAAGTAACCAAAATACTCTCGAAAGCAAAAAAATTACCAGAATACCACCGAAACCCAAGAAATGACCAAAATACCCCCGAAACACAAAAAATGACCAAAATACCCTCGAAACATAAAAATTACCAAAATAACCCCCGAAACCTAAAAGTAACCAAAATACTCTCGAAACCAAAAAAATTACCAGAATACCTCCGAAACCCAAGAAATGACCAAAATACCCCCGAAACACAAAAAATGACCAAAACACCCTCGAAACATAAAAATTACCAAAATAATCCCGAAACCTAAAAGTAACCAAAATACTCTCGAAAGCAAAAAAATTACCAGAATACCACCGAAACCCAAGAAATGACCAAAATACCCCCGAAACACAAAAAATGACCAAAATACCCTCGAAACATAAAATTTACCAAAATAACCCCCGAAACCTAAAAGTAACCAAAATACTCTCGAAACCAAAAAAATTACCAGAATACCTCCGAAACCCAAGAAATGACCAAAATACCCCCGAAACCCAAAAAATGACCAAAATACCCTCGAAACATAAAAATTGCCAAAATAATCCCCGAAACCTAAAAGTGACCAAAATACTCTCGAAACCAAAAAAATTACCAGAATACCTCCGAAACCCAAGAAATGACCAAAATACCCCCGAAACACAAAAAATGACCAAAATACCCTCGAAACATAAAAATTACCAAAATAACCCCCGAAACCTAAAAGTAACCAAAATACTCTCGAAACCAAAAAAATTACCAGAATACCACCGAAACCCAAGAAATGACCAAAATACCCCCGAAACCCAAAAATTGACCAAAATACCCTCGAAACATAAAAATTACCAAAATAATCCCCGAAACCTAAAAGTAACCAAAATACTCTCGAAACCAAAAAAATTACCAGAATACCACCGAAACCCAAAAAATGACCAAAATACCCCCGAAACACAAAAAATGACCAAAATACCCTGGAAACCTAAAAATTACCAAAATAATACCCGAAACATAAAAGTAACCAAAATACTCTCGAAACCAAAAAAATTACCAGAATACCTCCGAAACCCAAGAAATGACCAAAATACCCCCAAAACACAAAAAATGACCAAAATACCCTCGAAACATAAAAATTACCAAAACAATTCTAGAAACCTAAAAGTAACCAAAATACTCTCGAAACCAAAAAAATTACCCGAATACCACCGAAACCCAAGAAATGACCAAAATACCCCCGAAACACAAAAAATGACCAAAATACCCTCGAAACATAAAAATTACCAAAATAATCCCGAAACCTAAAAGTAACCAAAATACTCTCAAAAGCAAAAAAATTACCAGAATACCACCGAAACCCAAGAAATGACCAAAATACCCCCGAAACACAAAAAATGACCAAAATACCCTCAAAACATAAAAATTATCAAAATAACCCCCGAAACCTAAAAGTAACCAAAATACTCTCGAAACCAAAAAAATTACCAGAATACCACCGAAACCCACGAAATGACCAAAATACCCCCGAAACGCAAAAAATGACCAAATTACCCTCGAAACATAAAAATTACAAAAATAACCCCCGAAACCTAAAAGTAACCAAAATACTCTCGAAACCAAAAAAATTACCAGAATACCACCGAAACCCAAGAAATGACCAAAATACCCCCGAAACACAAAAAATGACCAAAATACCCTGAAAACCTAAAAATTACCAAAATAATCCCCGAAACCTAAAAGTAACCAAAATACTCTCGAAACAAAAAAAATTACCAGAATACCACCGAAACCCAAGAAATGACCAAAATACCCTAGAAACCTAAAAATTACCAAAATAATCCCCGAAACCTAAAAGTAACCAAAATACTCTCGAAACCAAAAAAATTACCAGAATACCTACGAAACCCAAGAAATGACCAAAATACCCCCGAAACACAAAAAATGACCAAAATACCCTCGAAACATAAAAATTACGAAAATAATCCCCGAAACCTAAAAATGACCAAAATACTCACGAAACCAAAAAAATTACCAGAATACAACCGAAACCCAAGAAATGACCAAAATACCCCCGAAACGCAAAAAATGACCAAAATACCCTCGAAACATAAAAATTACCAAAATAATCCCCGAAACCTAATAGTAACCAAAATACTCTCGAAACCAAAAAAATTACCAGAATACCACCGAAACCCATGAAATGACCAAAATACCCCCGAAACGCAAAAAATGACCAAAATACCCTCGAAACATAAAAATTACCAAAATAATCCCCGAAACCTAAAAGTAACCAAAATACTCTCGAAACCAAAAAAATTACCAGAATACCACCGAAACCCAAGAAATGACCAAAATACCCCCGAAACACAAAAAATGACCAAAATACCCTGGAAACCTAAAAATTACCAAAATAATCCCCGAAACCTAAAAGTAACCAAAATACTCTCGAAACCAAAAAAATTACCAGAATACCACCGAAACCCAAGAAATGACCAAAATACCCCCGAAACACAAAAAATGACCAAAATACCCTCGAAACATAAAAATTACCAAAATAATCCCGAGACCTAAAAGTAACCAAAATACTCTCGAGAGCAAAAAAATTACCAGAATACCTCCGAAACCCAAGAAATGACCAAAATAGCCCCGAAACAAAAAAAATGACCAAAATACCCACGAAACAAAAAAATTACCAAAACAATTCCCGAAACCTAAAAGTAACCAAAATACTCTCGAAACCAAAAAAATTACCAGAATACCACCGAAACCCAAGAAATGACCAAAATACCCCCGAAACACAAAAAATGACCAAAATACCCTCGAAACATAAAAATTACCAAAATAATCCCGAAACCTAAAAGTAACCAAAATACTCTCGAAAGCAAAAAAAATACCAGAATACAACCGAAACCCAAAAAATGACCAAAATACCCCCGAAACACAAAAAATGACCAAAATACCCTCGAAACATAAAAATTACCAAAATAACCCCCGAAACCTAAAAGTAACCAAAATACTCTCGAAACCAAAAAAATTACCAGAATACCTCCGAAACCCAAGAAATGACCAAAATACCCCCGAAACCCAAAAAATGACCAAAATACCCTCGAAACATAAAAATTGCCAAAATAATCCCCGAAACCTAAAAGTGACCAAAATACTCTCGAAACCAAAAAAATTACTAGAATACCTCCGAAACCCAAGAAATGACCAAAATACCCCCGAAACACAAAAAATGACCAAAATACCCTCGAAACATAAAAATTACCAAAATAACCCCCGAAATCTAAAAGTAACCAAAATACTCTCGAAACCAAAAAAATTACCAGAATACCACCGAAACCCAAGAAATGACCAAAATACCCCCGAAACCCAAAAAATGACCAAAATACCCTCGAAACATAAAAATTACCAAAATAATCCCCGAAACCTAAAAGTAACCAAAATACTCTCGAAACCAAAAAAATTACCAGAATACCACCGAAACCCAAAAAATGACCAAAATACCCCCGAAACACAAAAAATGACCAAAATACCCTGGAAACCTAAAAATTACCAAAATAATCCCCGAAACATAAAAGTAACCAAAATACTCTCGAAACCAAAAAAATTACCAGAATACCTCCGAAACCCAAGAAATGACCAAAATACCCCCAAAACACAAAAAATGACCAAAATACCCTCGAAACATAAAAATTACCAAAACAATTCCCGAAACCTAAAAGTAACCAAAATACTCTCGAAACCAAAAAAATTACCAGAATACCACCGAAACCCAAGAAATGACCAAAATACCCCCGAAACACAAAAAATGACCAAAATACCCTCGAAACATAAAAATTACCAAAATAATCCCGAAACCTAAAAGTAACCAAAATACTCTCGAAAGCAAAAAAATTACCAGAATACCACCGAAACCCAAGAAATGACCAAAATACCCCCGAAACACAAAAAATGACCAAAATACCCTCGAAACATAAAAATTACCAAAATAACCCCCGAAACCTAAAAGTAACCAAAATACTCTCGAAACCAAAAAAATTACCAGAATACCACCGAAACCCAAGAAATGACCAAAATACCCACGAAACGCAAAAAATGACCAAATTACCCTCGAAACATAAAAATTACAAAAATAACCCCCGAAACCTAAAAGTAACCAAAATACTCTCGAAACAAAAAAAATTACCAGAATACCACCGAAACCCAAGAAATGACCAAAATACCCCCGAAACACAAAAAATGACCAAAATACCCTGGAAACCTAAAAATTACCAAAATAATCCCCGAAACCTAAAAGTAACCAAAATACTCTCGAAACCAAAAAAATTACCAGAATGCCACCGAAACCCAAGAAATGACCAAAATACCCTAGAAACCTAAAAATTACCAAAATAATCCCCGAAACCTAAAAGTAACCAAAATACTCTCGAAACCAAAAAAATTACCAGAATACCTACGAAACCCAAGAAATGACCAAAATACCCCCGAAACAAAAAAAATGACCAAAATACCCTCGAAACATAAAAATTACGAAAATAATCCCCGAAACCTAAAAATGACCAAAATACTCACGAAACCAAAAAAATTACCAGAATACCACCGAAACCCAAGAAATGACCAAAATACCCCCGAAACGCAAAAAATGACCAAAATACCCTCGAAACATAAAAATTACCAAAATAATCCCCGAAACCTAAAAGTAACCAAAATACTCTCGAAACCAAAAAAATTACCAGAATACCACCGAAACCCAAGAAATGACCAAAATACCCCCGAAACGCAAAAAATGACCAAAATACCCTCGAAACATAAAAATTACCAAAATAATCCCGAGACCTAAAAGTAACCAAAATACTCTCGAAAGCAAAAAAATTACCAGAATACCTCCGAAACCCAAGAAATGACCAAAATAGCCCCGAAACAAAAAAAATGACCAAAATACCCACGAAACATAAAAATTACCAAAACAATTCCCGAAACCTAAAAGTAACCAAAATACTCTCGAAACCAAAAAAATTACCAGAATACCACCGAAACCCAAGAAATGACCAAAATACCCCCGAAACACAAAAAATGACCAAAATATCCTCGAAACATAAAAATTACCAAAATAATCCCGAAACCTAAAAGTAACCAAAATACTCTCGAAAGCAAAAAAATTACCAGAATACCACCGAAACCCAAGAAATGACCAAAATACCCCCGAAACACAAAAAATGACCAAAATACCCTCGAAACATAAAAATTACCAAAATAACCCCCGAAACCTAAAAGTAACCAAAATACTCTCGAAACCAAAAAAATTACCAGAATACCTCCGAAACCCAAGAAATGACCAAAATACCCCCGAAACCCAAAAAATGACCAAAATACCCTCGAAACATAAAAATTGCCAAAATAATCCCCGAAACCTAAAAGTGACCAAAATACTCTCGAAACCAAAAAAATTACCAGAATACCTCCGAAACCCAAGAAATGACCAAAATACCCCCGAAACACAAAAAATGACCAAAATACCCTCGAAACATAAAAATTACCAAAATAACCCCCGAAACCTAAAAGTAACCAAAATACTCTCGAAACCAAAAAAATTACCAGAATACCACCGAAACCCAAGAAATGACCAAAATACCCCCGAAACCCAAAAAATGACCAAAATACCCTCGAAACATAAAAA
The DNA here is from genome assembly GCA_033629205.1 of Lithocarpus polystachyus. NCBI lineage: Eukaryota > Viridiplantae > Streptophyta > Magnoliopsida > Fagales > Fagaceae > Lithocarpus > Lithocarpus polystachyus. The sequence continues at coordinate 34,175,152 of CM066169.1, read as the reverse complement.
TTACCAAAATAATCCCCGAAACCTAAAAGTAACCAAAATACTCTCGAAACCAAAAAAATTACCAGAATACCACCGAAACCCAAAAAATGACCAAAATACCCCCGAAACACAAAAAATGACCAAAATACCCTGGAAACCTAAAAATTACCAAAATAATCCCCGAAACATAAAAGTAACCAAAATACTCTCGAAACCAAAAAAATTACCAGAATACCTCCGAAACCCAAGAAATGACCAAAATACCCCCAAAACATAAAAAATGACCAAAATACCCTCGAAACATAAAAATTACCAAAACAATTCCCGAAACCTAAAAGTAACCAAAATACTCTCGAAACCAAAAAAATTACCAGAATACCACCGAAACCCAAGAAATGACCAAAATACCCCCGAAACACAAAAAATGACCAAAATACCCTCGAAACATAAAAATTACCAAAATAATCCCGAAACCTAAAAGTAACCAAAATACTCTCGAAAGCAAAAAAATTACCAGAATACCACCGAAACCCAAGAAATGACCAAAATACCCCCGAAACACAAAAAATGACCAAAATACCCTCGAAACATAAAAATTACCAAAATAACCCCCGAAACCTAAAAGTAACCAAAATACTCTCGAAACCAAAAAAATTACCAGAATACCACCGAAACCCAAGAAATGACCAAAATACCCCCGAAACGCAAAAAATGACCAAATTACCCTCGAAACATAAAAATTACAAAAATAACCCCCGAAACCTAAAAGTAACCAAAATACTCTCGAAACCAAAAAAATTACCAGAATACCACCGAAACCCAAGAAATGACCAAAATACCCCCGAAACACAAAAAATGACCAAAATACCCTGGAAACCTAAAAATTACCAAAATAATCCCCGAAACCTAAAAGTAAACAAAATACTCTCGAAACAAAAAAAATTACCAGAATACCACCGAAACCCAAGAAATGACCAAAATACCCTAGAAACCTAAAAATTACCAAAATAATCCCCGAAACCTAAAAGTAACCAAAATACTCTCGAAACCAAAAAAATTACCAGAATACCTACGAAACCCAAGAAATGACCAAAATACCCCCGAAACACAAAAAATGACCAAAATACCCTCGAAACATAAAAATTACGAAAATAATCCCCGAAACCTAAAAATGACCAAAATACTCACGAAACCAAAAAAATTACCAGAATACAACCGAAACCCAAGAAATGACCAAAATACCCCCGAAACGCAAAAAATGACCAAAATACCCTCGAAACATAAAAATTACCAAAATAATCCCCGAAACCTAAAAGTAACCAAAATACTCTCGAAACCAAAAAAATTACCAGAATACCACCGAAACCCATGAAATGACCAAAATACCCCCGAAACGCAAAAAATGACCAAAATACCCTCGAAACATAAAAATTACCAAAATAATCCCCGAAACCTAAAAGTAACCAAAATACTCTCGAAACCAAAAAAATTACCAGAATACCACCGAAACCCAAGAAATGACCAAAATACCCCCGAAACACAAAAAATGACCAAAATACCCTGGAAACCTAAAAATTACCAAAATAATCCCCGAAACCTAAAAGTAACCAAAATACTCTCGAAACCAAAAAAATTACCAGAATACCACCGAAACCCAAGAAATGACCAAAATACCCCCGAAACACAAAAAATGACCAAAATACCCTCGAAACATAAAAATTACCAAAATAACCCCCGAAACCTAAAAGTAACCAAAATACTCTCGAAACCAAAAAAATTACCAGAATACCACCGAAACCCAAGAAATGACCAAAATACCCCCGAAACCCAAAAAATGACCAAAATACCCTCGAAACATAAAAATTACCAAAATAATCCCCGAAACCTAAAAGTAACCAAAATACTCTCGAAACCAAAAAAATTACCAGAATACCACCGAAACCCAAAAAATGACCAAAATACCCCCGAAACACAAAAAATGACCAAAATACCCTGGAAACCTAAAAATTACCAAAATAATACCCGAAACATAAAAGTAACCGAAATACTCTCGAAACCAAAAAAATTACCAGAATACCTCCGAAACCCAAGAAATGACCAAAATACCCCCAAAACACAAAAAATGACCAAAATACCCTCGAAACATAAAAATTACCAAAACAATTCTAGAAACCTAAAAGTAACCAAAATACTCTCGAAACCAAAAAAATTACCAGAATACCACCGAAACCCAAGAAATGACCAAAATACCCCCGAAACACAAAAAATGACCAAAATACCCTCGAAACATAAAAATTACCAAAATAATCCCGAAACCTAAAAGTAACCAAAATACTCTCAAAAGCAAAAAAATTACCAGAATACCACCGAAACCCAAGAAATGACCAAAATACCCCCGAAACACAAAAAATGACCAAAATACCCTCAAAACATAAAAATTACCAAAATAACCCCCGAAACCTAAAAGTAACCAAAATACTCTCGGAACCAAAAAAATTACCAGAATACCACCGAAACCCACGAAATGACCAAAATACCCCCGAAACGCAAAAAATGACCAAATTACCCTCGAAACATAAAAATTACAAAAATAACCCCCGAAACCTAAAAGTAACCAAAATACTCTCGAAACCAAAAAAATTACCAGAATACCACCGAAACACAAAAAATGACCAAAATACCCTGGAAACCTAAAAATTACCAAAATAATCCCCGAAACCTAAAAGTAAACAAAATACTCTCGAAACAAAAAAAATTACCAGAATACCACCGAAACCCAAGAAATGACCAAAATACCCTAGAAACCTAAAAATTACCAAAATAATCCCCGAAACCTAAAAGTAACCAAAATACTCTCGAAACCAAAAAAATTACCAGAATACCTACGAAACCCAAGAAATGACCAAAATACCCCCGAAACACAAAAAATGACCAAAATACCCTCGAAACATAAAAATTACGAAAATAATCCCCGAAACCTAAAAATGACCAAAATACTCACGAAACCAAAAAAATTACCAGAATACAACCGAAACCCAAGAAATGACCAAAATACCCCCGAAACGCAAAAAATGACCAAAATACCCTCGAAACATAAAAATTACCAAAATAATCCCCGAAACCTAAAAGTAACCAAAATACTCTCGAAACCAAAAAAATTACCAGAATACCACCGAAACCCATGAAATGACCAAAATACCCCCGAAACGCAAAAAATGACCAAAATACCCTCGAAACATAAAAATTACCAAAATAATCCCCGAAACCTAAAAGTAACCAAAATACTCTCGAAACCAAAAAAATTACCAGAATACCACCGAAACCCAAGAAATGACCAAAATACCCCCGAAACACAAAAAATGACCAAAATACCCTGGAAACCTAAAAATTACCAAAATAATCCCCGAAACCTAAAAGTAACCAAAATACTCTCGAAACCAAAAAAATTACCAGAATACCACCGAAACCCAAGAAATGACCAAAATACCCCCGAAACACAAAAAATGACCAAAATACCCTCGAAACATAAAAATTACCAAAATAACCCCCGAAACCTAAAAGTAACCAAAATACTCTCGAAACCAAAAAAATTACCAGAATACCACCGAAACCCAAGAAATGACCAAAATACCCCCGAAACCCAAAAAATGACCAAAATACCCTCGAAACATAAAAATTACCAAAATAATCCCCGAAACCTAAAAGTAACCAAAATACTCTCGAAACCAAAAAAATTACCAGAATACCACCGAAACCCAAAAAATGACCAAAATACCCCCGAAACACAAAAAATGACCAAAATACCCTGGAAACCTAAAAATTACCAAAATAATACCCGAAACATAAAAGTAACCGAAATACTCTCGAAACCAAAAAAATTACCAGAATACCTCCGAAACCCAAGAAATGACCAAAATACCCCCAAAACACAAAAAATGACCAAAATACCCTCGAAACATAAAAATTACCAAAACAATTCTAGAAACCTAAAAGTAACCAAAATACTCTCGAAACCAAAAAAATTACCAGAATACCACCGAAACCCAAGAAATGACCAAAATACCCCCGAAACACAAAAAATGACCAAAATACCCTCGAAACATAAAAATTACCAAAATAATCCCGAAACCTAAAAGTAACCAAAATACTCTCAAAAGCAAAAAAATTACCAGAATACCACCGAAACCCAAGAAATGACCAAAATACCCCCGAAACACAAAAAATGACCAAAATACCCTCAAAACATAAAAATTACCAAAATAACCCCCGAAACCTAAAAGTAACCAAAATACTCTCGGAACCAAAAAAATTACCAGAATACCACCGAAACCCACGAAATGACCAAAATACCCCCGAAACGCAAAAAATGACCAAATTACCCTCGAAACATAAAAATTACAAAAATAACCCCCGAAACCTAAAAGTAACCAAAATACTCTCGAAACCAAAAAAATTACCAGAATACCACCGAAACACAAAAAATGACCAAAATACCCTGGAAACCTAAAAATTACCAAAATAATCCCCGAAACCTAAAAGTAAACAAAATACTCTCGAAACAAAAAAAATTACCAGAATACCACCGAAACCCAAGAAATGACCAAAATACCCTAGAAACCTAAAAATTACCAAAATAATCCCCGAAACCTAAAAGTAACCAAAATACTCTCGAAACCAAAAAAATTACCAGAATACCTACGAAACCCAAGAAATGACCAAAATACCCCCGAAACACAAAAAATGACCAAAATACCCTCGAAACATAAAAATTACGAAAATAATCCCCGAAACCTAAAAATGACCAAAATACTCACGAAACCAAAAAAATTACCAGAATACAACCGAAACCCAAGAAATGACCAAAATACCCCCGAAACGCAAAAAATGACCAAAATACCCTCGAAACATAAAAATTACCAAAATAATCCCCGAAACCTAAAAGTAACCAAAATACTCTCGAAACCAAAAAAATTACCAGAATACCACCGAAACCCATGAAATGACCAAAATACCCCCGAAACGCAAAAAATGACCAAAATACCCTCGAAACATAAAAATTACCAAAATAATCCCCGAAACCTAAAAGTAACCAAAATACTCTCGAAACCAAAAAAATTACCAGAATACCACCGAAACCCAAGAAATGACCAAAATACCCCCGAAACACAAAAAATGACCAAAATACCCTGGAAACCTAAAAATTACCAAAATAATCCCCGAAACCTAAAAGTAACCAAAATACTCTCGAAACCAAAAAAATTACCAGAATACCACCGAAACCCAAGAAATGACCAAAATACCCCCGAAACACAAAAAATGACCAAAATACCCTCGAAACATAAAAATTACCAAAATAACCCCCGAAACCTAAAAGTAACCAAAATACTCTCGAAACCAAAAAAATTACCAGAATACCACCGAAACCCAAGAAATGACCAAAATACCCCCGAAACCCAAAAAATGACCAAAATACCCTCGAAACATAAAAATTACCAAAATAATCCCCGAAACCTAAAAGTAACCAAAATACTCTCGAAACCAAAAAAATTACCAGAATACCACCGAAACCCAAAAAATGACCAAAATACCCCCGAAACACAAAAAATGACCAAAATACCCTGGAAACCTAAAAATTACCAAAATAATACCCGAAACATAAAAGTAACCGAAATACTCTCGAAACCAAAAAAATTACCAGAATACCTCCGAAACCCAAGAAATGACCAAAATACCCCCAAAACACAAAAAAATGACCAAAATACCCTCGAAACATAAAAATTACCAAAACAATTCTAGAAACCTAAAAGTAACCAAAATACTCTCGAAACCAAAAAAATTACCAAAAATACCCTAGAAACCTAAAAATTACCAAAATAATCCCGAAACCTAAAAGTAACCAAAATACTCTCGAAACCAAAAAAATTACCAGAATACCTACGAAACCCAAGAAATGACCAAAATACCCCCGAAACACAAAAAATGACCAAAATACCCTCGAAACATAAAAATTACGAAAATAATCCCCGAAACCTAAAAATGACCAAAATACTCACGAAACCAAAAAAATTACCAGAATACAACCGAAACCCAAGAAATGACCAAAATACCCCCGAAACGCAAAAAATGACCAAAATACCCTCGAAACATAAAAATTACCAAAATAATCCCCGAAACCTAAAAGTAACCAAAATACTCTCGAAACCAAAAAAATTACCAGAATACCACCGAAACCCATGAAATGACCAAAATACCCCCGAAACGCAAAAAATGACCAAAATACCCTCGAAACATAAAAATTACCAAAATAATCCCCGAAACCTAAAAGTAACCAAAATACTCTCGAAACCAAAAAAATTACCAGAATACCACCGAAACCCAAGAAATGACCAAAATACCCCCGAAACACAAAAAATGACCAAAATACCCTGGAAACCTAAAAATTACCAAAATAATCCCCGAAACCTAAAAGTAACCAAAATACTCTCGAAACCAAAAAAATTACCAGAATACCACCGAAACCCAAGAAATGACCAAAATACCCCCGAAACACAAAAAATGACCAAAATACCCTCGAAACATAAAAATTACCAAAATAACCCCCGAAACCTAAAAGTAACCAAAATACTCTCGAAACCAAAAAAATTACCAGAATACCACCGAAACCCAAGAAATGACCAAAATACCCCCGAAACCCAAAAAATGACCAAAATACCCTCGAAACATAAAAATTACCAAAATAATCCCCGAAACCTAAAAGTAACCAAAATACTCTCGAAACCAAAAAAATTACCAGAATACCACCGAAACCCAAAAAATGACCAAAATACCCCCGAAACACAAAAAATGACCAAAATACCCTGGAAACCTAAAAATTACCAAAATAATACCCGAAACATAAAAGTAACCGAAATACTCTCGAAACCAAAAAAATTACCAGAATACCTCCGAAACCCAAGAAATGACCAAAATACCCCCAAAACACAAAAAATGACCAAAATACCCTCGAAACATAAAAATTACCAAAACAATTCTAGAAACCTAAAAGTAACCAAAATACTCTCGAAACCAAAAAAATTACCAGAATACCACCGAAACCCAAGAAATGACCAAAATACCCCCGAAACACAAAAAATGACCAAAATACCCTCGAAACATAAAAATTACCAAAATAATCCCGAAACCTAAAAGTAACCAAAATACTCTCAAAAGCAAAAAAATTACCAGAATACCACCGAAACCCAAGAAATGACCAAAATACCCCCGAAACACAAAAAATGACCAAAATACCCTCAAAACATAAAAATTACCAAAATAACCCCCGAAACCTAAAAGTAACCAAAATACTCTCGGAACCAAAAAAATTACCAGAATACCACCGAAACCCACGAAATGACCAAAATACCCCCGAAACGCAAAAAATGACCAAATTACCCTCGAAACATAAAAATTACAAAAATAACCCCCGAAACCTAAAAGTAACCAAAATACTCTCGAAACCAAAAAAATTACCAGAATACCACCGAAACACAAAAAATGACCAAAATACCCTGGAAACCTAAAAATTACCAAAATAATCCCCGAAACCTAAAAGTAAACAAAATACTCTCGAAACAAAAAAAATTACCAGAATACCACCGAAACCCAAGAAATGACCAAAATACCCTAGAAACCTAAAAATTACCAAAATAATCCCCGAAACCTAAAAGTAACCAAAATACTCTCGAAACCAAAAAAATTACCAGAATACCTACGAAACCCAAGAAATGACCAAAATACCCCCGAAACACAAAAAATGACCAAAATACCCTCGAAACATAAAAATTACGAAAATAATCCCCGAAACCTAAAAATGACCAAAATACTCACGAAACCAAAAAAATTACCAGAATACAACCGAAACCCAAGAAATGACCAAAATACCCCCGAAACGCAAAAAATGACCAAAATACCCTCGAAACATAAAAATTACCAAAATAATCCCCGAAACCTAAAAGTAACCAAAATACTCTCGAAACCAAAAAAATTACCAGAATACCACCGAAACCCATGAAATGACCAAAATACCCCCGAAACGCAAAAAATGACCAAAATACCCTCGAAACATAAAAATTACCAAAATAATCCCCGAAACCTAAAAGTAACCAAAATACTCTCGAAACCAAAAAAATTACCAGAATACCACCGAAACCCAAGAAATGACCAAAATACCCCCGAAACACAAAAAATGACCAAAATACCCTGGAAACCTAAAAATTACCAAAATAATCCCCGAAACCTAAAAGTAACCAAAATACTCTCGAAACCAAAAAAATTACCAGAATACCACCGAAACCCAAGAAATGACCAAAATACCCCCGAAACACAAAAAATGACCAAAATACCCTCGAAACATAAAAATTACCAAAATAACCCCCGAAACCTAAAAGTAACCAAAATACTCTCGAAACCAAAAAAATTACCAGAATACCACCGAAACCCAAGAAATGACCAAAATACCCCCGAAACCCAAAAAATGACCAAAATACCCTCGAAACATAAAAATTACCAAAATAATCCCCGAAACCTAAAAGTAACCAAAATACTCTCGAAACCAAAAAAATTACCAGAATACCACCGAAACCCAAAAAATGACCAAAATACCCCCGAAACACAAAAAATGACCAAAATACCCTGGAAACCTAAAAATTACCAAAATAATACCCGAAACATAAAAGTAACCGAAATACTCTCGAAACCAAAAAAATTACCAGAATACCTCCGAAACCCAAGAAATGACCAAAATACCCCCAAAACACAAAAAAATGACCAAAATACCCTCGAAACATAAAAATTACCAAAACAATTCTAGAAACCTAAAAGTAACCAAAATACTCTCGAAACCAAAAAAATTACCAGAATACCACCGAAACCCAAGAAATGACCAAAATACCCCCGAAACACAAAAAATGACCAAAATACCCTCGAAACATAAAAATTACCAAAATAATCCCGAAACCTAAAAGTAACCAAAATACTCTCAAAAGCAAAAAAATTACCAGAATACCACCGAAACCCAAGAAATGACCAAAATACCCCCGAAACACAAAAAATGACCAAAATACCCTCAAAACATAAAAATTACCAAAATAACCCCCGAAACCTAAAAGTAACCAAAATACTCTCGGAACCAAAAAAATTACCAGAATACCACCGAAACCCACGAAATGACCAAAATACCCCCGAAACGCAAAAAATGACCAAATTACCCTCGAAACATAAAAATTACAAAAATAACCCCCGAAACCTAAAAGTAACCAAAATACTCTCGAAACCAAAAAAATTACCAGAATACCACCGAAACACAAAAAATGACCAAAATACCCTGGAAACCTAAAAATTACCAAAATAATCCCCGAAACCTAAAAGTAAACAAAATACTCTCGAAACAAAAAAAATTACCAGAATACCACCGAAACCCAAGAAATGACCAAAATACCCTAGAAACCTAAAAATTACCAAAATAATCCCCGAAACCTAAAAGTAACCAAAATACTCTCGAAACCAAAAAAATTACCAGAATACCTACGAAACCCAAGAAATGACCAAAATACCCCCGAAACACAAAAAATGACCAAAATACCCTCGAAACATAAAAATTACGAAAATAATCCCCGAAACCTAAAAATGACCAAAATACTCACGAAACCAAAAAAATTACCAGAATACAACCGAAACCCAAGAAATGACCAAAATACCCCCGAAACGCAAAAAATGACCAAAATACCCTCGAAACATAAAAATTACCAAAATAATCCCGAAACCTAAAAGTAACCAAAATACTCTCGAAACCAAAAAAATTACCAGAATACCACCGAAACCCATGAAATGACCAAAATACCCCCGAAACGCAAAAAATGACCAAAATACCCTCGAAACATAAAAATTACCAAAATAATCCCCGAAACCTAAAAGTAACCAAAATACTCTCGAAACCAAAAAAATTACCAGAATACCACCGAAACCCAAGAAATGACCAAAATACCCCCGAAACACAAAAAATGACCAAAATACCCTGGAAACCTAAAAATTACCAAAATAATCCCCGAAACCTAAAAGTAACCAAAATACTCTCGAAACCAAAAAAATTACCAGAATACCACCGAAACCCAAGAAATGACCAAAATACCCCCGAAACACAAAAAATGACCAAAATACCCTCGAAACATAAAAATTACCAAAATAACCCCCGAAATCTAAAAGTAACCAAAATACTCTCGAAACCAAAAAAAATTACCAGAATACCACCGAAACCCAAGAAATGACCAAAATACCCCCGAAACCCAAAAAATGACCAAAATACCCTCGAAACATAAAAATTACCAAAATAATCCCCGAAACCTAAAAGTAACCAAAATACTCTCGAAACCAAAAAAATTACCAGAATACCACCGAAACCCAAAAAATGACCAAAATACCCCCGAAACACAAAAAATGACCAAAATACCCTGGAAACCTAAAAATTACCAAAATAATCCCCGAAACATAAAAGTAACCAAAATACTCTCGAAACCAAAAAAATTACCAGAATACCTCCGAAACCCAAGAAATGACCAAAATACCCCAAAAACACAAAAAATGACCAAAATACCCTCGAAACATAAAAATTACCAAAACAATTCCCGAAACCTAAAAGTAACCAAAATACTCTCGAAACCAAAAAAATTACCAGAATACCACCGAAACCCAAGAAATGACCAAAATACCCCCGAAACACAAAAAATGACCAAAATACCCTCGAAACATAAAAATTACCAAAATAATCCCGAAACCTAAAAGTAACCAAAATACTCTCGAAAGCAAAAAAATTACCAGAATACCACCGAAACCCAAGAAATGACCAAAATACCCCCGAAACACAAAAATGACCAAAATACCCTCGAAACATAAAAATTACCAAAATAACCCCCGAAACCTAAAAGTAACCAAAATACTCTCGAAACCAAAAAAATTACCAGAATACCACCGAAACCCAAGAAATGACCAAAATACCCCCGAAACGCAAAAAATGACCAAATTACCCTCGAAACATAAAAATTACAAAAATAACCCCCGAAACCTAAAAGTAACCAAAATACTCTCGAAACCAAAAAAATTACCAGAATACCACCGAAACCCAAGAAATGACCAAAATACCCCCGAAACACAAAAAATGACCAAAATACCCTGGAAACCTAAAAATTACCAAAATAATCCCCGAAACCTAAAAGTAACCAAAATACTCTCGAAACCAAAAAAATTACCAGAATGCCACCGAAACCCAAGAAATGACCAAAATACCCTAGAAACCTAAAAATTACCAAAATAATCCCCGAAACCTAAAAGTAACCAAAATACTCTCGAAACCAAAAAAAATTACCAGAATACCTACGAAACCCAAGAAATGACCAAAATACCCCCGAAACAAAAAAAATGACCAAAATACCCTCGAAACATAAAAATTACGAAAATAATCCCCGAAACCTAAAAATGACCAAAATACTCACGAAACCAAAAAAATTACCAGAATACCACCGAAACCCAAGAAATGACCAAAATACCCCCGAAACGCAAAAAATGACCAAAATACCCTCGAAACATAAAAATTACCAAAATAATCCCCGAAACCTAAAAGTAACCAAAATACTCTCGAAACCAAAAAAATTACCAGAATACCACCGAAACCCAAGAAATGACCAAAATACCCCCGAAACGCAAAAAATGACCAAAATACCCTCGAAACATAAAAATTACCAAAATAATCCCGAGACCTAAAAGTAACCAAAATACTCTCGAAAGCAAAAAAATTACCAGAATACCTCCGAAACCCAAGAAATGACCAAAATAGCCCCGAAACAAAAAAAATGACCAAAATACCCACGAAACATAAAAATTACCAAAACAATTCCCGAAACCTAAAAGTAACCAAAATACTCTCGAAACCAAAAAAATTACCAGAATACCACCGAAACCCAAGAAATGACCAAAATACCCCCGAAACACAAAAAATGACCAAAATATCCTCGAAACATAAAAATTACCAAAATAATCCCGAAACCTAAAAGTAACCAAAATACTCTCGAAAGCAAAAAAATTACCAGAATACCACCGAAACCCAAGAAATGACCAAAATACCCCGAAACACAAAAAATGACCAAAATACCCTCGAAACAAAAAAATTACCAAAATAACCCCCGAAACCTAAAAGTAACCAAAAATACTCTCGAAACCAAAAAAATTACCAGAATACCTCCGAAACCCAAGAAATGACCAAAATACCCCCGAAACCCAAAAAATGACCAAAATACCCTCGAAACATAAAAATTGCCAAAATAATCCCCGAAACCTAAAAGTGACCAAAATACTCTCGAAACCAAAAAAATTACCAGAATACCTCCGAAACCCAAGAAATGACCAAAATACCCCCGAAACACAAAAAATGACCAAAATACCCCTCGAAACATAAAAATTACCAAAATAACCCCGAAACCTAAAAGTAACCAAAATACTCTCGAAACCAAAAAAATTACCAGAATACCACCGAAACCCAAGAAATGACCAAAATACCCCCGAAACCCAAAAAATGACCAAAATACCCTCGAAACATAAAAATTACCAAAATAATCCCCGAAACCTAAAAGTAACCAAAATACTCTCGAAACCAAAAAAATTACCAGAATACCACCGAAACCCAAAAAATGACCAAAATACCCCCGAAACACAAAAAATGACCAAAATACCCTGGAAACCTAAAAATTACCAAAATAATCCCCGAAACATAAAAGTAACCAAAATACTCTCGAAACCAAAAAAATTACCAGAATACCTCCGAAACCCAAGAAATGACCAAAATACCCCCAAAACATAAAAAATGACCAAAATACCCTCGAAACATAAAAATTACCAAAACAATTCCCGAAACCTAAAAGTAACCAAAATACTCTCGAAACCAAAAAAATTACCAGAATACCACCGAAACCCAAGAAATGACCAAAATACCCCCGAAACACAAAAAATGACCAAAATACCCTCGAAACATAAAAATTACCAAAATAATCCCGAAACCTAAAAGTAACCAAAATACTCTCGAAAGCAAAAAAATTACCAGAATACCACCGAAACCCAAGAAATGACCAAAATACCCCCGAAACACAAAAAATGACCAAAATACCCTCGAAACATAAAAATTACCAAAATAACCCCCGAAACCTAAAAGTAACCAAAATACTCTCGAAACCAAAAAAATTACCAGAATACCACCGAAACCCAAGAAATGACCAAAATACCCCCGAAACGCAAAAAATGACCAAATTACCCTCGAAACATAAAAATTACAAAAATAACCCCCGAAACCTAAAAGTAACCAAAATACTCTCGAAACCAAAAAAATTACCAGAATACCACCGAAACCCAAGAAATGACCAAAATACCCCCGAAACACAAAAAATGACCAAAATACCCTGGAAACCTAAAAATTACCAAAATAATCCCCGAAACCTAAAAGTAAACAAAATACTCTCGAAACAAAAAAAATTACCAGAATACCACCGAAACCCAAGAAATGACCAAAATACCCTAGAAACCTAAAAATTACCAAAATAATCCCCGAAACCTAAAAGTAACCAAAATACTCTCGAAACCAAAAAAATTACCAGAATACCTACGAAACCCAAGAAATGACCAAAATACCCCCGAAACACAAAAAATGACCAAAATACCCTCGAAACATAAAAATTACGAAAATAATCCCCGAAACCTAAAAATGACCAAAATACTCACGAAACCAAAAAAATTACCAGAATACAACCGAAACCCAAGAAATGACCAAAATACCCCCGAAACGCAAAAAATGACCAAAATACCCTCGAAACATAAAAATTACCAAAATAATCCCCGAAACCTAAAAGTAACCAAAATACTCTCGAAACCAAAAAAATTACCAGAATACCACCGAAACCCATGAAATGACCAAAATACCCCCGAAACGCAAAAAATGACCAAAATACCCTCGAAACATAAAAATTACCAAAATAATCCCCGAAACCTAAAAGTAACCAAAATACTCTCGAAACCAAAAAAATTACCAGAATACCACCGAAACCCAAGAAATGACCAAAATACCCCCGAAACACAAAAAATGACCAAAATACCCTGGAAACCTAAAAATTACCAAAATAATCCCCGAAACCTAAAAGTAACCAAAATACTCTCGAAACCAAAAAAATTACCAGAATACCACCGAAACCCAAGAAATGACCAAAATACCCCCGAAACACAAAAAATGACCAAAATACCCTCGAAACATAAAAATTACCAAAATAACCCCCGAAACCTAAAAGTAACCAAAATACTCTCGAAACCAAAAAAATTACCAGAATACCACCGAAACCCAAGAAATGACCAAAATACCCCCGAAACCCAAAAAATGACCAAAATACCCTCGAAACATAAAAATTACCAAAATAATCCCCGAAACCTAAAAGTAACCAAAATACTCTCGAAACCAAAAAAATTACCAGAATACCACCGAAACCCAAAAAATGACCAAAATACCCCCGAAACACAAAAAATGACCAAAATACCCTGGAAACCTAAAAATTACCAAAATAATACCCGAAACATAAAAGTAACCGAAATACTCTCGAAACCAAAAAAATTACCAGAATACCTCCGAAACCCAAGAAATGACCAAAATACCCCCAAAACATAAAAAATGACCAAAATACCCTCGAAACATAAAAATTACCAAAACAATTCTAGAAACCTAAAAGTAACCAAAATACTCTCGAAACCAAAAAAATTACCAGAATACCACCGAAACCCAAGAAATGACCAAAATACCCCTGAAACACAAAAATGACCAAAATACCCTCGAAACATAAAAATTACCAAAATAATCCCGAAACCTAAAAGTAACCAAAATACTCTCAAAAGCAAAAAAATTACCAGAATACCACCGAAACCCAAGAAATGACCAAAATACCCCCGAAACACAAAAAATGACCAAAATACCCTCAAAACATAAAAATTACCAAAATAACCCCCGAAACCTAAAAGTAACCAAAATACTCTCGGAACCAAAAAAATTACCAGAATACCACCGAAACCCACGAAATGACCAAAATACCCCCGAAACGCAAAAAATGACCAAATTACCCTCGAAACATAAAAATTACAAAAATAACCCCCGAAACCTAAAAGTAACCAAAATACTCTCGAAACCAAAAAAATTACCAGAATACCACCGAAACACAAAAAATGACCAAAATACCCTGGAAACCTAAAAATTACCAAAATAATCCCCGAAACCTAAAAGTAAACAAAATACTCTCGAAACAAAAAAAATTACCAGAATACCACCGAAACCCAAGAAATGACCAAAATACCCTAGAAACCTAAAAATTACCAAAATAATCCCCGAAACCTAAAAGTAACCAAAATACTCTCGAAACCAAAAAAATTACCAGAATACCTACGAAACCCAAGAAATGACCAAAATACCCCCGAAACACAAAAAATGACCAAAATACCCTCGAAACATAAAAATTACGAAAATAATCCCCGAAACCTAAAAATGACCAAAATACTCACGAAACCAAAAAAATTACCAGAATACAACCGAAACCCAAGAAATGACCAAAATACCCCCGAAACGCAAAAAATGACCAAAATACCCTCGAAACATAAAAATTACCAAAATAATCCCCGAAACCTAAAAGTAACCAAAATACTCTCGAAACCAAAAAAATTACCAGAATACCACCGAAACCCATGAAATGACCAAAATACCCCCGAAACGCAAAAAATGACCAAAATACCCTCGAAACATAAAAATTACCAAAATAATCCCCGAAACCTAAAAGTAACCAAAATACTCTCGAAACCAAAAAAATTACCAGAATACCACCGAAACCCAAGAAATGACCAAAATACCCCCGAAACACAAAAAATGACCAAAATACCCTGGAAACCTAAAAATTACCAAAATAATCCCCGAAACCTAAAAGTAACCAAAATACTCTCGAAACCAAAAAAATTACCAGAATACCACCGAAACCCAAGAAATGACCAAAATACCCCCGAAACACAAAAAATGACCAAAATACCCTCGAAACATAAAAATTACCAAAATAACCCCCGAAACCTAAAAGTAACCAAAATACTCTCGAAACCAAAAAAATTACCAGAATACCACCGAAACCCAAGAAATGACCAAAATACCCCCGAAACCCAAAAAATGACCAAAATACCCTCGAAACATAAAAATTACCAAAATAATCCCCGAAACCTAAAAGTAACCAAAATACTCTCGAAACCAAAAAAATTACCAGAATACCACCGAAACCCAAAAAATGACCAAAATACCCCCGAAACACAAAAAATGACCAAAATACCCTGGAAACCTAAAAATTACCAAAATAATACCCGAAACATAAAAGTAACCGAAATACTCTCGAAACCAAAAAAATTACCAGAATACCTCCGAAACCCAAGAAATGACCAAAATACCCCCAAAACACAAAAAAATGACCAAAATACCCTCGAAACATAAAAATTACCAAAACAATTCTAGAAACCTAAAAGTAACCAAAATACTCTCGAAACCAAAAAAATTACCAGAATACCACCGAAACCCAAGAAATGACCAAAATACCCCCGAAACACAAAAAATGACCAAAATACCCTCGAAACATAAAAATTACCAAAATAATCCCGAAACCTAAAAGTAACCAAAATACTCTCAAAAGCAAAAAAATTACCAGAATACCACCGAAACCCAAGAAATGACCAAAATACCCCCGAAACACAAAAAATGACCAAAATACCCTCAAAACATAAAAATTACCAAAATAACCCCCGAAACCTAAAAGTAACCAAAATACTCTCGGAACCAAAAAAATTACCAGAATACCACCGAAACCCACGAAATGACCAAAATACCCCCGAAACGCAAAAAATGACCAAATTACCCTCGAAACATAAAAATTACAAAAATAACCCCCGAAACCTAAAAGTAACCAAAATACTCTCGAAACCAAAAAAATTACCAGAATACCACCGAAACACAAAAAATGACCAAAATACCCTGGAAACCTAAAAATTACCAAAATAATCCCCGAAACCTAAAAGTAAACAAAATACTCTCGAAACAAAAAAAATTACCAGAATACCACCGAAACCCAAGAAATGACCAAAATACCCTAGAAACCTAAAAATTACCAAAATAATCCCCGAAACCTAAAAGTAACCAAAATACTCTCGAAACCAAAAAAATTACCAGAATACCTACGAAACCCAAGAAATGACCAAAATACCCCCGAAACACAAAAAATGACCAAAATACCCTCGAAACATAAAAATTACGAAAATAATCCCCGAAACCTAAAAATGACCAAAATACTCACGAAACCAAAAAAATTACCAGAATACAACCGAAACCCAAGAAATGACCAAAATACCCCCGAAACGCAAAAAATGACCAAAATACCCTCGAAACATAAAAATTACCAAAATAATCCCCGAAACCTAAAAGTAACCAAAATACTCTCGAAACCAAAAAAATTACCAGAATACCACCGAAACCCATGAAATGACCAAAATACCCCCGAAACGCAAAAAATGACCAAAATACCCTCGAAACATAAAAATTACCAAAATAATCCCCGAAACCTAAAAGTAACCAAAATACTCTCGAAACCAAAAAAATTACCAGAATACCACCGAAACCCAAGAAATGACCAAAATACCCCCGAAACACAAAAAATGACCAAAATACCCTGGAAACCTAAAAATTACCAAAATAATCCCCGAAACCTAAAAGTAACCAAAATACTCTCGAAACCAAAAAAATTACCAGAATACCACCGAAACCCAAGAAATGACCAAAATACCCCCGAAACACAAAAAATGACCAAAATACCCTCGAAACATAAAAATTACCAAAATAACCCCCGAAATCTAAAAGTAACCAAAATACTCTCGAAACCAAAAAAATTACCAGAATACCACCGAAACCCAAGAAATGACCAAAATACCCCCGAAACCCAAAAAATGACCAAAATACCCTCGAAACATAAAAATTACCAAAATAATCCCCGAAACCTAAAAGTAACCAAAATACTCTCGAAACCAAAAAAATTACCAGAATACCACCGAAACCCAAAAAATGACCAAAATACCCCCGAAACACAAAAAATGACCAAAATACCCTGGAAACCTAAAAATTACCAAAATAATCCCCGAAACATAAAAGTAACCAAAATACTCTCGAAACCAAAAAAATTACCAGAATACCTCCGAAACCCAAGAAATGACCAAAATACCCCCAAAACACAAAAAATGACCAAAATACCCTCGAAACATAAAAATTACCAAAACAATTCCCGAAACCTAAAAGTAACCAAAATACTCTCGAAACCAAAAAAATTACCAGAATACCACCGAAACCCAAGAAATGACCAAAATACCCCCGAAACACAAAAAATGACCAAAATACCCTCGAAACATAAAAATTACCAAAATAATCCCGAAACCTAAAAGTAACCAAAATACTCTCGAAAGCAAAAAAATTACCAGAATACCACCGAAACCCAAGAAATGACCAAAATACCCCCGAAACACAAAAAATGACCAAAATACCCTCGAAACATAAAAATTACCAAAATAACCCCCGAAACCTAAAAGTAACCAAAATACTCTCGAAACCAAAAAAATTACCAGAATACCACCGAAACCCAAGAAATGACCAAAATACCCCCGAAACGCAAAAAATGACCAAATTACCCTCGAAACATAAAAATTACAAAAATAACCCCCGAAACCTAAAAGTAACCAAAATACTCTCGAAACCAAAAAAATTACCAAAATACCACCGAAACCCAAGAAATGACCAAAATACCCCCGAAACACAAAAAATGACCAAAATACCCTGGAAACCTAAAAATTACCAAAATAATCCCCGAAACCTAAAAGTAACCAAAATACTCTCGAAACCAAAAAAATTACCAGAATGCCACCGAAACCCAAGAAATGACCAAAATACCCTAGAAACCTAAAAATTACCAAAATAATCCCCGAAACCTAAAAGTAACCAAAATACTCTCGAAACCAAAAAAATTACCAGAATACCTACGAAACCCAAGAAATGACCAAAATACCCCCGAAACAAAAAAAATGACCAAAATACCCTCGAAACATAAAAATTACGAAAATAATCCCCGAAACCTAAAAATGACCAAAATACTCACGAAACCAAAAAAATTACCAGAATACCACCGAAACCCAAGAAATGACCAAAATACCCCCGAAACGCAAAAAATGACCAAAATACCCTCGAAACATAAAAATTACCAAAATAATCCCCGAAACCTAAAAGTAACCAAAATACTCTCGAAACCAAAAAAATTACCAGAATACCACCGAAACCCAAGAAATGACCAAAATACCCCGAAACGCAAAAAATGACCAAAATACCCTCGAAACATAAAAATTACCAAAATAATCCCGAGACCTAAAAGTAACCAAAATACTCTCGAAAGCAAAAAAATTACCAGAATACCTCCGAAACCCAAGAAATGACCAAAATAGCCCCGAAACAAAAAAAATGACCAAAATACCCACGAAACATAAAAATTACCAAAACAATTCCCGAAACCTAAAAGTAACCAAAATACTCTCGAAACCAAAAAAATTACCAGAATACCACCGAAACCCAAGAAATGACCAAAATACCCCCGAAACACAAAAAATGACCAAAATATCCTCGAAACATAAAAATTACCAAAATAATCCCGAAACCTAAAAGTAACCAAAATACTCTCGAAAGCAAAAAAATTACCAGAATACCACCGAAACCCAAGAAATGACCAAAATACCCCCGAAACACAAAAAATGACCAAAATACCCTCGAAACAAAAAAATTACCAAAATAACCCCCGAAACCTAAAAGTAACCAAAATACTCTCGAAACCAAAAAAATTACCAGAATACCTCCGAAACCCAAGAAATGACCAAAATACCCCCGAAACCCAAAAAATGACCAAAATACCCTCGAAACATAAAAATTGCCAAAATAATCCCCGAAACCTAAAAGTGACCAAAATACTCTCGAAACCAAAAAAATTACCAGAATACCTCCGAAACCCAAGAAATGACCAAAATACCCCCGAAACACAAAAAATGACCAAAATACCCTCGAAACATAAAAATTACCAAAATAACCCCCGAAACCTAAAAGTAACCAAAATACTCTCGAAACCAAAAAAATTACCAGAATACCACCGAAACCCAAGAAATGACCAAAATACCCCCGAAACCCAAAAAATGACCAAAATACCCTCGAAACATAAAAATTACCAAAATAATCCCCGAAACCTAAAAGTAACCAAAATACTCTCGAAACCAAAAAAATTACCAGAATACCACCGAAACCCAAAAAATGACCAAAATACCCCCGAAACACAAAAAATGACCAAAATACCCTGGAAACCTAAAAATTACCAAAATAATCCCCGAAACATAAAAGTAACCAAAATACTCTCGAAACCAAAAAAATTACCAGAATACCTCCGAAACCCAAGAAATGACCAAAATACCCCCAAAACATAAAAAATGACCAAAATACCCTCGAAACATAAAAATTACCAAAACAATTCCCGAAACCTAAAAGTAACCAAAATACTCTCGAAACCAAAAAATTACCAGAATACCACCGAAACCCAAGAAATGACCAAAATACCCCCGAAACACAAAAAATGACCAAAATACCCTGGAAACCTAAAAATTACCAAAATAATCCCCGAAACCTAAAAGTAACCAAAATACTCTCGAAACCAAAAAAATTACCAGAATGCCACCGAAACCCAAGAAATGACCAAAATACCCTAGAAACCTAAAAATTACCAAAATAATCCCCGAAACCTAAAAGTAACCAAAATACTCTCGAAACCAAAAAAATTACCAGAATACCTACGAAACCCAAGAAATGACCAAAATACCCCCGAAACAAAAAAAATGACCAAAATACCCTCGAAACATAAAAATTACGAAAATAATCCCCGAAACCTAAAAATGACCAAAATACTAACGAAACCAAAAAAATTACCAGAATACCACCGAAACCCAAGAAATGACCAAAATACCCCCGAAACGCAAAAAATGACCAAAATATCCTCGAAACATAAAAATTACCAAAATAATCCCGAAACCTAAAAGTAACCAAAATACTCTCGAAAGCAAAAAAATTACCAGAATACCACCGAAACCCAAGAAATGACCAAAATACCCCCGAAACACAAAAAATGACCAAAATACCCTCGAAACATAAAAATTACCAAAATAACCCCCGAAACCTAAAAGTAACCAAAATACTCTCGAAACCAAAAAAATTACCAGAATACCTCCGAAACCCAAGAAATGACCAAAATACCCCCGAAACCCAAAAAATGACCAAAATATCCTCGAAACATAAAAATTGCCAAAATAATCCCCGAAACCTAAAAGTGACCAAAATACTCTCGAAACCAAAAAAATTACCAGAATACCTCCGAAACCCAAGAAATGACCAAAATACCCCCGAAACACAAAAAATGACCAAAATACCCTCGAAACATAAAAATTACCAAAATAACCCCCGAAACCTAAAAGTAACCAAAATACTCTCGAAACCAAAAAAATTACCAGAATACCACCGAAACCCAAGAAATGACCAAAATACCCCCGAAACCCAAAAAATGACCAAAATACCCTCGAAACATAAAAATTACCAAAATAATCCCCGAAACCTAAAAGTAACCAAAATACTCTCGAAACCAAAAAAATTACCAGAATACCACCGAAACCCAAAAAATGACCAAAATACACCCGAAACACAAAAAATGACCAAAATACCCTGGAAACCTAAAAATTACCAAAATAATCCCCGAAACATAAAAGTAACCAAAATACTCTCGAAACCAAAAAAATTACCAGAATACCTCCGAAACCCAAGAAATGACCAAAATACCCCCAAAACATAAAAAATGACCAAAATACCCTCGAAACATAAAAATTACCAAAACAATTCCCGAAACCTAAAAGTAACCAAAATACTCTCGAAACCAAAAAAATTACCAGAATACCATCGAAACCCAAGAAATGACCAAAATACCCCCGAAACACAAAAAATGACCAAAATACCCTCGAAACATAAAAATTACCAAAATAATCCCGAAACCTAAAAGTAACCAAAATACTCTCGAAAGCAAAAAAATTACCAGAATACCACCGAAACCCAAGAAATGACCAAAATACCCCCGAAACACAAAAAATGACCAAAATACCCTCGAAACATAAAAATTACCAAAATAACCCCCGAAACCTAAAAGTAACCAAAATACTCTCGAAACCAAAAAAATTACCAGAATACCACCGAAACCCAAGAAATGACCAAAATACCCCCGAAACGCAAAAAATGACCAAATTACCCTCGAAACATAAAAATTACAAAAATAACCCCCGAAACCTAAAAGTAACCAAAATACTCTCGAAACCAAAAAAATTACCAGAATACCACCGAAACCCAAGAAATGACCAAAATACCCCCGAAACACAAAAAATGACCAAAATACCCTGGAAACCTAAAAATTACCAAAATAATCCCCGAAACCTAAAAGTAAACAAAATACTCTCGAAACAAAAAAAATTACCAGAATACCACCGAAACCCAAGAAATGACCAAAATACCCTAGAAACCTAAAAATTACCAAAATAATCCCCGAAACCTAAAAGTAACCAAAATACTCTCGAAACCAAAAAAATTACCAGAATACCTACGAAACCCAAGAAATGACCAAAATACCCCCGAAACACAAAAAATGACCAAAATACCCTCGAAACATAAAAATTACGAAAATAATCCCCGAAACCTAAAAATGACCAAAATACTCACGAAACCAAAAAAATTACCAGAATACAACCGAAACCCAAGAAATGACCAAAATACCCCCGAAACGCAAAAAATGACCAAAATACCCTCGAAACATAAAAATTACCAAAATAATCCCCGAAACCTAAAAGTAACCAAAATACTCTCGAAACCAAAAAAATTACCAGAATACCACCGAAACCCATGAAATGACCAAAATACCCCCGAAACGCAAAAAATGACCAAAATACCCTCGAAACATAAAAATTACCAAAATAATCCCCGAAACCTAAAAGTAACCAAAATACTCTCGAAACCAAAAAAATTACCAGAATACCACCGAAACCCAAGAAATGACCAAAATACCCCCGAAACACAAAAAATGACCAAAATACCCTGGAAACCTAAAAATTACCAAAATAATCCCCGAAACCTAAAAGTAACCAAAATACTCTCGAAACCAAAAAAATTACCAGAATACCACCGAAACCCAAGAAATGACCAAAATACCCCCGAAACACAAAAAATGACCAAAATACCCTCGAAACATAAAAATTACCAAAATAACCCCCGAAACCTAAAAGTAACCAAAATACTCTCGAAACCAAAAAAATTACCAGAATACCACCGAAACCCAAGAAATGACCAAAATACCCCCGAAACCCAAAAAATGACCAAAATACCCTCGAAACATAAAAATTACCAAAATAATCCCCGAAACCTAAAAGTAACCAAAATACTCTCGAAACCAAAAAAATTACCAGAATACCACCGAAACCCAAAAAATGACCAAAATACCCCCGAAACACAAAAAATGACCAAAATACCCTGGAAACCTAAAAATTACCAAAATAATACCCGAAACATAAAAGTAACCGAAATACTCTCGAAACCAAAAAAATTACCAGAATACCTCCGAAACCCAAGAAATGACCAAAATACCCCCGAAACCCAAAAAATGACCAAAATACCCTCGAAACATAAAAATTGCCAAAATAATCCCCGAAACCTAAAAGTGACCAAAATACTCTCGAAACCAAAAAAATTACCAGAATACCTCCGAAACCCAAGAAATGACCAAAATACCCCCGAAACACAAAAAATGACCAAAATACCCTCGAAACATAAAAATTACCAAAATAACCCCCGAAACCTAAAAGTAACCAAAATACTCTCGAAACCAAAAAAATTACCAGAATACCTCCGAAACCCAAGAAATGACCAAAATACCCCCGAAACCCAAAAAATGACCAAAATACCCTCGAAACATAAAAATTGCCAAAATAATCCCCGAAACCTAAAAGTGACCAAAATACTCTCGAAACCAAAAAAATTACCAGAATACCTCCGAAACCCAAGAAATGACCAAAATACCCCCGAAACACAAAAAATGACCAAAATACCCTCGAAACATAAAAATTACCAAAATAACCCCCGAAACCTAAAAGTAACCAAAATACTCTCGAAACCAAAAAAATTACCAGAATACCACCGAAACCCAAGAAATGACCAAAATACCCCCGAAACCCAAAAAATGACCAAAATACCCTCGAAACATAAAAATTACCAAAATAATCCCCGAAACCTAAAAGTAACCAAAATACTCTCGAAACCAAAAAAATTACCAGAATACCACCGAAACCCAAAAAATGACCAAAATACCCCCGAAACACAAAAAATGACCAAAATACCCTGGAAACCTAAAAATTACCAAAATAATCCCCGAAACATAAAAGTAACCAAAATACTCTCGAAACCAAAAAAATTACCAGAATACCTCCGAAACCCAAGAAATGACCAAAATACCCCCAAAACATAAAAAATGACCAAAATACCCTCGAAACATAAAAATTACCAAAACAATTCCCGAAACCTAAAAGTAACCAAAATACTCTCGAAACCAAAAAAATTACCAGAATACCACCGAAACCCAAGAAATGACCAAAATACCCCCGAAACACAAAAAATGACCAAAATACCCTGGAAACCTAAAAATTACCAAAATAATCCCCGAAACCTAAAAGTAACCAAAATACTCTCGAAACCAAAAAAATTACCAGAATGCCACCGAAACCCAAGAAATGACCAAAATACCCTAGAAACCTAAAAATTACCAAAATAATCCCCGAAACCTAAAAGTAACCAAAATACTCTCGAAACCAAAAAAATTACCAGAATACCTACGAAACCCAAGAAATGACCAAAATACCCCCGAAACAAAAAAAATGACCAAAATACCCTCGAAACATAAAAATTACGAAAATAATCCCCGAAACCTAAAAATGACCAAAATACTCACGAAACCAAAAAAATTACCAGAATACCACCGAAACCCAAGAAATGACCAAAATACCCCCGAAACGCAAAAAATGACCAAAATATCCTCGAAACATAAAAATTACCAAAATAATCCCGAAACCTAAAAGTAACCAAAATACTCTCGAAAGCAAAAAAATTACCAGAATACCACCGAAACCCAAGAAATGACCAAAATACCCCCGAAACACAAAAAATGACCAAAATACCCTCGAAACATAAAAATTACCAAAATAACCCCCGAAACCTAAAAGTAACCAAAATACTCTCGAAACCAAAAAAATTACCAGAATACCTCCGAAACCCAAGAAATGACCAAAATACCCCCGAAACCCAAAAAATGACCAAAATATCCTCGAAACATAAAAATTGCCAAAATAATCCCCGAAACCTAAAAGTGACCAAAATACTCTCGAAACCAAAAAAATTACCAGAATACCTCCGAAACCCAAGAAATGACCAAAATACCCCCGAAACACAAAAAATGACCAAAATACCCTCGAAACATAAAAATTACCAAAATAACCCCCGAAACCTAAAAGTAACCAAAATACTCTCGAAACCAAAAAAATTACCAGAATACCACCGAAACCCAAGAAATGACCAAAATACCCCCGAAACCCAAAAAATGACCAAAATACCCTCGAAACATAAAAATTACCAAAATAATCCCCGAAACCTAAAAGTAACCAAAATACTCTCGAAACCAAAAAAATTACCAGAATACCACCGAAACCCAAAAAATGACCAAAATACACCCGAAACACAAAAAATGACCAAAATACCCTGGAAACCTAAAAATTACCAAAATAATCCCCGAAACATAAAAGTAACCAAAATACTCTCGAAACCAAAAAAATTACCAGAATACCTCCGAAACCCAAGAAATGACCAAAATACCCCCAAAACATAAAAAATGACCAAAATACCCTCGAAACATAAAAATTACCAAAACAATTCCCGAAACCTAAAAGTAACCAAAATACTCTCGAAACCAAAAAAATTACCAGAATACCATCGAAACCCAAGAAATGACCAAAATACCCCCGAAACACAAAAAATGACCAAAATACCCTCGAAACATAAAAATTACCAAAATAATCCCGAAACCTAAAAGTAACCAAAATACTCTCGAAAGCAAAAAAATTACCAGAATACCACCGAAACCCAAGAAATGATCAAAATACCCCCGAAACACAAAAAATGACCAAAATACCCTCGAAACATAAAAATTACCAAAATAACCCCCGAAACCTAAAAGTAACCAAAATACTCTCGAAACCAAAAAAATTACCAGAATACCACCGAAACCCAAGAAATGACCAAAATACCCCCGAAACGCAAAAAATGACCAAATTACCCTCGAAACATAAAAATTACAAAAATAACCCCCGAAACCTAAAAGTAACCAAAATACTCTCGAAACCAAAAAAATTACCAGAATACCACCGAAACCCAAGAAATGACCAAAATACCCCCGAAACACAAAAAATGACCAAAATACCCTGGAAACCTAAAAATTACCAAAATAATCCCCGAAACCTAAAAGTAAACAAAATACTCTCGAAACAAAAAAAATTACCAGAATACCACCGAAACCCAAGAAATGACCAAAATACCCTAGAAACCTAAAAATTACCAAAATAATCCCCGAAACCTAAAAGTAACCAAAATACTCTCGAAACCAAAAAAATTACCAGAATACCTACGAAACCCAAGAAATGACCAAAATACCCCCGAAACACAAAAAATGACCAAAATACCCTCGAAACATAAAAATTACGAAAATAATCCCCGAAACCTAAAAATGACCAAAATACTCACGAAACCAAAAAAATTACCAGAATACAACCGAAACCCAAGAAATGACCAAAATACCCCCGAAACGCAAAAAATGACCAAAATACCCTCGAAACATAAAAATTACCAAAATAATCCCCGAAACCTAAAAGTAACCAAAATACTCTCGAAACCAAAAAAATTACCAGAATACCACCGAAACCCATGAAATGACCAAAATACCCCCGAAACGCAAAAAATGACCAAAATACCCTCGAAACATAAAAATTACCAAAATAATCCCCGAAACCTAAAAGTAACCAAAATACTCTCGAAACCAAAAAAATTACCAGAATACCACCGAAACCCAAGAAATGACCAAAATACCCCCGAAACACAAAAAATGACCAAAATACCCTGGAAACCTAAAAATTACCAAAATAATCCCCGAAACCTAAAAGTAACCAAAATACTCTCGAAACCAAAAAAATTACCAGAATACCACCGAAACCCAAGAAATGACCAAAATAACCCCGAAACACAAAAAATGACCAAAATACCCTCGAAACATAAAAATTACCAAAATAACCCCCGAAACCTAAAAGTAACCAAAATACTCTCGAAACCAAAAAAATTACCAGAATACCACCGAAACCCAAGAAATGACCAAAATACCCCCGAAACCCAAAAAATGACCAAAATACCCTCGAAACATAAAAATTACCAAAATAATCCCCGAAACCTAAAAGTAACCAAAATACTCTCGAAACCAAAAAAATTACCAGAATACCACCGAAACCCAAAAAATGACCAAAATACCCCCGAAACACAAAAAATGACCAAAATACCCTGGAAACCTAAAAATTACCAAAATAATACCCGAAACATAAAAGTAACCGAAATACTCTCGAAACCAAAAAAATTACCAGAATACCTCCGAAACCCAAGAAATGACCAAAATACCCCCAAAACACAAAAAATGACCAAAATACCCTCGAAACATAAAAATTACCAAAACAATTCTAGAAACCTAAAAGTAACCAAAATACTCTCGAAACCAAAAAAATTACCAGAATACCACCGAAACCCAAGAAATGACCAAAATACCCCCGAAACACAAAAAATGACCAAAATACCCTCGAAACATAAAAATTACCAAAATAATCCCGAAACCTAAAAGTAACCAAAATACTCTCAAAAGCAAAAAAATTACCAGAATACCACCGAAACCCAAGAAATGACCAAAATACCCCCGAAACACAAAAAATGACCAAAATACCCTCAAAACATAAAAATTACCAAAATAACCCCCGAAACCTAAAAGTAACCAAAATACTCTCGGAACCAAAAAAATTACCAGAATACCACCGAAACCCACGAAATGACCAAAATACCCCCGAAACGCAAAAAATGACCAAATTACCCTCGAAACATAAAAATTACAAAAATAACCCCCGAAACCTAAAAGTAACCAAAATACTCTCGAAACCAAAAAAATTACCAGAATACCACCGAAACACAAAAAATGACCAAAATACCCTGGAAACCTAAAAATTACCAAAATAATCCCCGAAACCTAAAAGTAAACAAAATACTCTCGAAACAAAAAAAATTACCAGAATACCACCGAAACCCAAGAAATGACCAAAATACCCTAGAAACCTAAAAATTACCAAAATAATCCCCGAAACCTAAAAGTAACCAAAATACTCTCGAAACCAAAAAAATTACCAGAATACCTACGAAACCGAAGAAATGACCAAAATACCCCCGAAACACAAAAAATGACCAAAATACCCTCGAAACATAAAAATTACGAAAATAATCCCCGAAACCTAAAAATGACCAAAATACTCACGAAACCAAAAAAATTACCAGAATACAACCGAAACCCAAGAAATGACCAAAATACCCCCGAAACGCAAAAAATGACCAAAATACCCTCGAAACATAAAAATTACCAAAATAATCCCCGAAACCTAAAAGTAACCAAAATACTCTCGAAACCAAAAAATTACCAGAATACCACCGAAACCCATGAAATGACCAAAATACCCCCGAAACGCAAAAAATGACCAAAATACCCTCGAAACATAAAAATTACCAAAATAATCCCCGAAACCTAAAAGTAACCAAAATACTCTCGAAACCAAAAAAATTACCAGAATACCACCGAAACCCAAGAAATGACCAAAATACCCCCGAAACACAAAAAATGACCAAAATACCCTGGAAACCTAAAAATTACCAAAATAATCCCCGAAACCTAAAAGTAACCAAAATACTCTCGAAACCAAAAAAATTACCAGAATACCACCGAAACCCAAGAAATGACCAAAATACCCCCGAAACACAAAAAATGACCAAAATACCCTCGAAACATAAAAATTACCAAAATAACCCCCGAAACCTAAAAGTAACCAAAATACTCTCGAAACCAAAAAAATTACCAGAATACCACCGAAACCCAAGAAATGACCAAAATACCCCCGAAACCCAAAAAATGACCAAAATACCCTCGAAACATAAAAATTACCAAAATAATCCCCGAAACCTAAAAGTAACCAAAATACTCTCGAAACCAAAAAAATTACCAGAATACCACCGAAACCCAAAAAATGACCAAAATACCCCCGAAACACAAAAAATGACCAAAATACCCTGGAAACCTAAAAATTACCAAAATAATACCCGAAACATAAAAGTAACCGAAATACTCTCGAAACCAAAAAAATTACCAGAATACCTCCGAAACCCAAGAAATGACCAAAATACCCCCAAAACACAAAAAAATGACCAAAATACCCTCGAAACATAAAAATTACCAAAACAATTCTAGAAACCTAAAAGTAACCAAAATACTCTCGAAACCAAAAAAATTACCAGAATACCACCGAAACCCAAGAAATGACCAAAATACCCCCGAAACACAAAAAATGACCAAAATACCCTCGAAACATAAAAATTACCAAAATAATCCCGAAACCTAAAAGTAACCAAAATACTCTCAAAAGCAAAAAAATTACCAGAATACCACCGAAACCCAAGAAATGACCAAAATACCCCCGAAACACAAAAAATGACCAAAATACCCTCAAAACATAAAAATTACCAAAATAACCCCCGAAACCTAAAAGTAACCAAAATACTCTCGGAACCAAAAAAATTACCAGAATACCACCGAAACCCACGAAATGACCAAAATACCCCCGAAACGCAAAAAATGACCAAATTACCCTCGAAACATAAAAATTACAAAAATAACCCCCGAAACCTAAAAGTAACCAAAATACTCTCGAAACCAAAAAAATTACCAGAATACCACCGAAACACAAAAAATGACCAAAATACCCTGGAAACCTAAAAATTACCAAAATAATCCCCGAAACCTAAAAGTAAACAAAATACTCTCGAAACAAAAAAAATTACCAGAATACCACCGAAACCCAAGAAATGACCAAAATACCCTAGAAACCTAAAAATTACCAAAATAATCCCCGAAACCTAAAAGTAACCAAAATACTCTCGAAACCAAAAAAATTACCAGAATACCTACGAAACCCAAGAAATGACCAAAATACCCCCGAAACACAAAAAATGACCAAAATACCCTCGAAACATAAAAATTACGAAAATAATCCCCGAAACCTAAAAATGACCAAAATACTCACGAAACCAAAAAAATTACCAGAATACAACCGAAACCCAAGAAATGACCAAAATACCCCCGAAACGCAAAAAATGACCAAAATACCCTCGAAACATAAAAATTACCAAAATAATCCCCGAAACCTAAAAGTAACCAAAATACTCTCGAAACCAAAAAAATTACCAGAATACCACCGAAACCCATGAAATGACCAAAATACCCCCGAAACGCAAAAAATGACCAAAATACCCTCGAAACATAAAAATTACCAAAATAATCCCCGAAACCTAAAAGTAACCAAAATACTCTCGAAACCAAAAAAATTACCAGAATACCACCGAAACCCAAGAAATGACCAAAATACCCCCGAAACACAAAAAATGACCAAAATACCCTGGAAACCTAAAAATTACCAAAATAATCCCCGAAACCTAAAAGTAACCAAAATACTCTCGAAACCAAAAAAATTACCAGAATACCACCGAAACCCAAGAAATGACCAAAATACCCCCGAAACACAAAAAATGACCAAAATACCCTCGAAACATAAAAATTACCAAAATAATCCCGAGACCTAAAAGTAACCAAAATACTCTCGAGAGCAAAAAAATTACCAGAATACCTCCGAAACCCAAGAAATGACCAAAATAGCCCCGAAACAAAAAAAATGACCAAAATACCCACGAAACATAAAAATTACCAAAACAATTCCCGAAACCTAAAAGTAACCAAAATACTCTCGAAACCAAAAAAATTACCAGAATACCACCGAAACCCAAGAAATGACCAAAATACCCCCGAAACACAAAAAATGACCAAAATACCCTCGAAACATAAAAATTACCAAAATAATCCCGAAACCTAAAAGTAACCAAAATACTCTCGAAAGCAAAAAAAATACCAGAATACCACCGAAACCCAAAAAATGACCAAAATACCCCCGAAACACAAAAAATGACCAAAATACCCTCGAAACATAAAAATTACCAAAATAACCCCCGAAACCTAAAAGTAACCAAAATACTCTCGAAACCAAAAAAATTACCAGAATACCTCCGAAACCCAAGAAATGACCAAAATACCCCCGAAACCCAAAAAATGACCAAAATACCCTCGAAACATAAAAATTGCCAAAATAATCCCCGAAACCTAAAAGTGACCAAAATACTCTCGAAACCAAAAAAATTACCAGAATACCTCCGAAACCCAAGAAATGACCAAAATACCCCCGAAACACAAAAAATGACCAAAATACCCTCGAAACATAAAAATTACCAAAATAACCCCCGAAATCTAAAAGTAACCAAAATACTCTCGAAACCAAAAAAATTACCAGAATACCACCGAAACCCATGAAATGACCAAAATACCCCCGAAACCCAAAAAATGACCAAAATACCCTCGAAACATAAAAATTACCAAAATAATCCCCGAAACCTAAAAGTAACCAAAATACTCTCGAAACCAAAAAAATTACCAGAATACCACCGAAACCCAAGAAATGACCAAAATACCCCCGAAACACAAAAAATGACCAAAATACCCTGGAAACCTAAAAATTACCAAAATAATCCCCGAAACATAAAAGTAACCAAAATACTCTCGAAACCAAAAAAATTACCAGAATACCTCCGAAACCCAAGAAATGACCAAAATACCCCCGAAACACAAAAAATGACCAAAATACCCTCGAAACATAAAAATTACCAAAATAATCCCGAAACCTAAAAGTAACCAAAATACTCTCGAAAGCAAAAAAATTACCAGAATACCACCGAAACCAAAGAAATGACCAAAATACCCCCGAAACACAAAAAATGACCAAAATACCCTCGAAACATAAAAATTACCAAAATAACCCCCGAAACCTAAAAGTAACCAAAATACTCTCGAAACCAAAAAAATTACCAGAATACCACCGAAACCCAAGAAATGACCAAAATACCCCCGAAACGCAAAAAATGACCAAATTACCCTCGAAACATAAAAATTACAAAAATAACCCCCGAAACCTAAAAGTAACCAAAATACTCTCGAAACCAAAAAAATTACCAGAATACCACCGAAACCCAAGAAATGACCAAAATACCCCCGAAACACAAAAAATGACCAAAATACCCTGGAAACCTAAAAATTACCAAAATAATCCCCGAAACCTAAAAGTAACCAAAATACTCTCGAAACCAAAAAAATTACCAGAATGCCACCGAAACCCAAGAAATGACCAAAATACCCTAGAAACCTAAAAATTACCAAAATAATCCCCGAAACCTAAAAGTAACCAAAATACTCTCGAAACCAAAAAAATTACCAGAATACCTACGAAACCCAAGAAATGACCAAAATACCCCCGAAACAAAAAAAATGACCAAAATACCCTCGAAACATAAAAATTACGAAAATAATCCCCGAAACCTAAAAATGACCAAAATACTCACGAAACCAAAAAAATTACCAGAATACCACCGAAACCCAAGAAATGACCAAAATACCCCCGAAACACAAAAAATGACCAAAATACCCTGGAAACCTAAAAATTACCAAAATAATCCCCGAAACCTAAAAGTAACCAAAATACTCTCGAAACCAAAAAAATTACCAGAATACCACCGAAACCCAAGAAATGACCAAAATACCCCAGAAACACAAAAAATGACCAAAATACCCTCGAAACATAAAAATTACCAAAATAATCCCGAGACCTAAAAGTAACCAAAATACTCTCGAGAGCAAAAAAATTACCAGAATACCTCCGAAACCCAAGAAATGACCAAAATAGCCCCGAAACAAAAAAAATGACCAAAATACCCACGAAACATAAAAATTACCAAAACAATTCCCGAAACCTAAAAGTAACCAAAATACTCTCGAAACCAAAAAAATTACCAGAATACCACCGAAACCCAAGAAATGACCAAAATACCCCCGAAACACAAAAAATGACCAAAATACCCTCGAAACATAAAAATTACCAAAATAATCCCGAAACCTAAAAGTAACCAAAATACTCTCGAAAGCAAAAAAAATACCAGAATACCACCGAAACCCAAAAATGACCAAAATACCCCCGAAACACAAAAAATGACCAAAATACCCTCGAAACATAAAAATTACCAAAATAACCCCCGAAACCTAAAAGTAACCAAAATACTCTCGAAACCAAAAAAATTACCAGAATACCTCCGAAACCCAAGAAATGACCAAAATACCCCCGAAACCCAAAAAATGACCAAAATACCCTCGAAACATAAAAATTGCCAAAATAATCCCCGAAACCTAAAAGTGACCAAAATACTCTCGAAACCAAAAAAATTACCAGAATACCTCCGAAACCCAAGAAATGACCAAAATACCCCCGAAACACAAAAAATGACCAAAATACCCTCGAAACATAAAAATTACCAAAATAACCCCCGAAATCTAAAAGTAACCAAAATACTCTCGAAACCAAAAAAATTACCAGAATACCACCGAAACCCATGAAATGACCAAAATACCCCCGAAACCCAAAAAATGACCAAAATACCCTCGAAACATAAAAATTACCAAAATAATCCCCGAAACCTAAAAGTAACCAAAATACTCTCGAAACCAAAAAAATTACCAGAATACCACCGAAACCCAAGAAATGACCAAAATACCCCCGAAACACAAAAAATGACCAAAATACCCTGGAAACCTAAAAATTACCAAAATAATCCCCGAAACATAAAAGTAACCAAAATACTCTCGAAACCAAAAAAATTACCAGAATACCTCCGAAACCCAAGAAATGACCAAAATACCCCCGAAACACAAAAAATGACCAAAATACCCTCGAAACATAAAAATTACCAAAATAATCCCGAAACCTAAAAGTAACCAAAATACTCTCGAAAGCAAAAAAATTACCAGAATACCACCGAAACCAAAGAAATGACCAAAATACCCCCGAAACACAAAAAATGACCAAAATACCCTCGAAACATAAAAATTACCAAAATAACCCCCGAAACCTAAAAGTAACCAAAATACTCTCGAAACCAAAAAAATTACCAGAATACCACCGAAACCCAAGAAATGACCAAAATACCCCCGAAACGCAAAAAATGACCAAATTACCCTCGAAACATAAAAATTACAAAAATAACCCCCGAAACCTAAAAGTAACCAAAATACTCTCGAAACCAAAAAAATTACCAGAATACCACCGAAACCCAAGAAATGACCAAAATACCCCCGAAACACAAAAAATGACCAAAATACCCTGGAAACCTAAAAATTACCAAAATAATCCCCGAAACCTAAAAGTAACCAAAATACTCTCGAAACCAAAAAAATTACCAGAATGCCACCGAAACCCAAGAAATGACCAAAATACCCTAGAAACCTAAAAATTACCAAAATAATCCCCGAAACCTAAAAGTAACCAAAATACTCTCGAAACCAAAAAAATTACCAGAATACCTACGAAACCCAAGAAATGACCAAAATACCCCCGAAACAAAAAAAATGACCAAAATACCCTCGAAACATAAAAATTACGAAAATAATCCCCGAAACCTAAAAATGACCAAAATACTCACGAAACCAAAAAAATTACCAGAATACCACCGAAACCCAAGAAATGACCAAAATACCCCCGAAACGCAAAAAATGACCAAAATACCCTCGAAACATAAAAATTACCAAAATAATCCCCGAAACCTAAAAGTAACCAAAATACTCTCGAAACCAAAAAAATTACCAGAATACTACCGAAACCCAAGAAATGACCAAAATACCCCCGAAACGCAAAAAATGACCAAAATACCCTCGAAACATAAAAATTACCAAAATAATCCCGAGACCTAAAAGTAACCAAAATACTCTCGAAAGCAAAAAAATTACCAGAATACCTCCGAAACCCAAGAAATGACCAAAATAGCCCCGAAACAAAAAAAATGACCAAAATACCCACGAAACATAAAAATTACCAAAACAATTCCCGAAACCTAAAAGTAACCAAAATACTCTCGAAACCAAAAAAATTACCAGAATACCACCGAAACCCAAGAAATGACCAAAATACCCCCGAAACACAAAAAATGACCAAAATACCCTCGAAACATAAAAATTACCAAAATAATCCCGAAACCTAAAAGTAACCAAAATACTCTCGAAAGCAAAAAAATTACCAGAATACCACCGAAACCCAAGAAATGACCAAAATACCCCCGAAACACAAAAAATGACCAAAATACCCTCGAAACATAAAAATTACCAAAATAACCCCCGAAACCTAAAAGTAACCAAAATACTCTCGAAACCAAAAAAATTACCAGAATACCTCCGAAACCCAAGAAATGACCAAAATACCCCCGAAACCCAAAAAATGACCAAAATACCCTCGATACATAAAAATTGCCAAAATAATCCCCGAAACCTAAAAGTGACCAAAATACTCTCGAAACCAAAAAAATTACCAGAATACCTCCGAAACCCAAGAAATGACCAAAATACCCCCGAAACACAAAAAATGACCAAAATACCCTCGAAACATAAAAATTACCAAAATAACCCCCGAAACCTAAAAGTAACCAAAATACTCTCGAAACCAAAAAAATTACCAGAATACCACCGAAACCCAAGAAATGACCAAAATACCCCCGAAACCTAAAAAATGACCAAAATACCCTCGAAACATAAAAATTACCAAAATAATCCCCGAAACCTAAAAGTAACCAAAATACTCTCGAAACCAAAAAAATTACCAGAATACCACCGAAAGCCAAAAAATGACCAAAATACCCCCGAAACACAAAAAATGACCAAAATACCCTGGAAACCTAAAAATTACCAAAATAATCCCCGAAACATAAAAGTAACCAAAATACTCTCGAAACCAAAAAAATTACCAGAATACCTCCGAAACCCAAGAAATGACCAAAATACCCCCAAAACACAAAAAATGACCAAAATACCCTCGAAACATAAAAATTACCAAAACAATACCCGAAACCTAAAAGTAACCAAAATACTCTCGAAACCAAAAAAATTACCAGAATACCACCGAAACCCAAGAAATGACCAAAATACCCCCGAAACACAAAAAATGACCAAAATACCCTCGAAACATAAAAATTACCAAAATAATCCCGAAACCTAAAAGTAACCAAAATACTCTCGAAAGCAAAAAAATTACCAGAATACCACCGAAACCCAAGAAATGACCAAAATACCCCCGAAACACAAAAAATGACCAAAATACCCTCGAAACATAAAAATTACCAAAATAACCCCCGAAACCTAAAAGTAACCAAAATACTCTCGAAACCAAAAAAATTACCAGAATACCACCGAAACCCAAGAAATGACCAAAATACCCCCGAAACGCAAAAAATGACCAAATTACCCTCGAAACATAAAAATTACAAAAATAACCCCCGAAACCTAAAAGTAACCAAAATACTCTCGAAACCAAAAAAATTACCAGAATACCACCGAAACCCAAGAAATGACCAAAATACCCCCGAAACACAAAAAATGACCAAAATACCCTGGAAACCTAAAAATTACCAAAATAATCCCCGAAACCTAAAAGTAACCAAAATACTCTCGAAACCAAAAAAATTACCAGAATACCACCGAAACCCAAGAAATGACCAAAATACCCTAGAAACCTAAAAATTACCAAAATAATCCCCGAAACCTAAAAGTAACCAAAATACTCTCGAAACCAAAAAAATTACCAGAATACCTACGAAACCCAAGAAATGACCAAAATACCCCCGAAACACAAAAAATGACCAAAATACCCTCGAAACATAAAAATTATGAAAATAATCCCCGAAACCTAAAAATGACCAAAATACTCACGAAACCAAAAAAATTACCAGAATACCACCGAAACCCAAGAAATGACCAAAATACCCCCGAAACGCAAAAAATGACCAAAATACCCTCGAAACATAAAAATTACCAAAATAATCCCCGAAACCTAAAATTAACCAAAATACTCTCGAAACCAAAAAAATTACCAGAATACCACCGAAACCCAAGAAATGACCAAAATACCCCCGAAACGCAAAAAATGACCAAAATACCCTCGAAACATAAAAATTACCAAAACAATTCCCGAAACCTAAAAGTAACCAAAATACTCTCGAAACCAAAAAAATTACCAGAATACCACCGAAACCCAAGAATGACCAAAATACCCCCGAAACACAAAAAATGACCAAAATACCCTCGAAACATAAAAATTACCAAAATAATCCCGAAACCTAAAAGTAACCAAAATACTCTCGAAACCAAAAAAATTACCAGAATACCACCGAAACCCAAGAAATGACCAAAATACCCCCGAAACACAAAAAATGACCAAAATACCCTCGAAACATAAAAATTACCAAAATAACCCCCGAAACCTAAAAGTAACCAAAATACTCTCGAAACCAAAAAAATTACCAGAATACCTCCGAAACCCAAGAAATGACCAAAATACCCCCGAAACCCAAAAAATGACCAAAATACCCTCGAAACATAAAAATTGCCAAAATAATCCCCGAAACCTAAAAGTGACCAAAATACTCTCGAAACCAAAAAAATTACCAGAATACCTCCGAAACCCAAGAAATGACCAAAATACCCCCGAAACACAAAAAATGACCAAAATACCCTCGAAACATAAAAATTACCAAAATAACCCCCGAAACCTAAAAGTAACCAAAATACTCTCGAAACCAAAAAAATTACCAGAATACCACCGAAACCCAAGAAATGACCAAAATACCCCCGAAACCCAAAAAATGACCAAAATACCCTCGAAACATAAAAATTACCAAAATAATCCCCGAAACCTAAAAGTAACCAAAATACTCTCGAAACCAAAAAAATTACCAGAATACCACCGAAACCCAAAAAATGACCAAAATACCCCCGAAACACAAAAAATGACCAAAATACCCTGGAAACCTAAAAATTACCAAAATAATACCCGAAACATAAAAGTAACCAAAATACTCTCGAAACCAAAAAAATTACCAGAATACCTCCGAAACCCAAGAAATGACCAAAATACCCCCAAAACACAAAAAATGACCAAAATACCCTCGAAACATAAAAATTACCAAAACAATTCTAGAAACCTAAAAGTAACCAAAATACTCTCGAAACCAAAAAAATTACCAGAATACCACCGAAACCCAAGAAATGACCAAAATACCCCCGAAACACAAAAAATGACCAAAATACCCTCGAAACATAAAAATTACCAAAATAATCCCGAAACCTAAAAGTAACCAAAATACTCTCAAAAGCAAAAAAATTACCAGAATACCACCGAAACCCAAGAAATGACCAAAATACCCCCGAAACACAAAAAATGACCAAAATACCCTCAAAACATAAAAATTACCAAAATAACCCCCGAAACCTAAAAGTAACCAAAATACTCTCGGAACCAAAAAAATTACCAGAATACCACCGAAACCCACGAAATGACCAAAATACCCCCGAAACGCAAAAAATGACCAAATTACCCTCGAAACATAAAAATTACAAAAATAACCCCCGAAACCTAAAAGTAACCAAAATACTCTCGAAACCAAAAAAATTACCAGAATTCCACCGAAACCCAAGAAATGACCAAAATACCCCCGAAACACAAAAAATGACCAAAATACCCTGGAAACCTAAAAATTACCAAAATAATCCCCGAAACCTAAAAGTAAACAAAATACTCTCGAAACAAAAAAAATTACCAGAATACCACCGAAACCCAAGAAATGACCAAAATACCCTAGAAACCTAAAAATTACCAAAATAATCCCCGAAACCTAAAAGTAACCAAAATACTCTCGAAACCAAAAAAATTACCAGAATACCTACGAAACCCAAGAAATGACCAAAATACCCCCGAAACACAAAAAATGACCAAAATACCCTCGAAACATAAAAATTACGAAAATAATCCCCGAAACCTAAAAATGACCAAAATACTCACGAAACCAAAAAAATTACCAGAATACAACCGAAACCCAAGAAATGACCAAAATACCCCCGAAACGCAAAAAATGACCAAAATACCCTCGAAACATAAAAATTACCAAAATAATCCCCGAAACCTAAAAGTAACCAAAATACTCTCGAAACCAAAAAAATTACCAGAATACCACCGAAACCCATGAAATGACCAAAATACCCCCGAAACGCAAAAAATGACCAAAATACCCTCGAAACATAAAAATTACCAAAATAATCCCCGAAACCTAAAAGTAACCAAAATACTCTCGAAACCAAAAAAATTACCAGAATACCACCGAAACCCAAGAAATGACCAAAATACCCCCGAAACACAAAAAATGACCAAAATACCCTGGAAACCTAAAAATTACCAAAATAATCCCCGAAACCTAAAAGTAACCAAAATACTCTTGAAACCAAAAAAATTACCAGAATACCACCGAAACCCAAGAAATGACCAAAATACCCCCGAAACACAAAAAATGACCAAAATACCCTCGAAACATAAAAATTACCAAAATAATCCCG
Source organism: Lithocarpus polystachyus (assembly GCA_033629205.1). Taxonomy (NCBI): domain Eukaryota; kingdom Viridiplantae; phylum Streptophyta; class Magnoliopsida; order Fagales; family Fagaceae; genus Lithocarpus; species Lithocarpus polystachyus. Next base: position 34,134,998 of record CM066169.1, on the reverse strand, counting down.
AGACCTAAAAGTAACCAAAATACTCTCGAGAGCAAAAAAATTACCAGAATACCTCCGAAACCCAAGAAATGACCAAAATAGCCCCGAAACAAAAAAAATGACCAAAATACCCACGAAACATAAAAATTACCAAAACAATTCCCGAAACCTAAAAGTAACCAAAATACTCTCGAAACCAAAAAAATTACCAGAATACCACCGAAACCCAAGAAATGACCAAAATACCCCCGAAACACAAAAAATGACCAAAATACCCTCGAAACATAAAAATTACCAAAATAATCCCGAAACCTAAAAGTAACCAAAATACTCTCGAAAGCAAAAAAAATACCAGAATACCACCGAAACCCAAAAAATGACCAAAATACCCCCGAAACACAAAAAATGACCAAAATACCCTCGAAACATAAAAATTACCAAAATAACCCCCGAAACCTAAAAGTAACCAAAATACTCTCGAAACCAAAAAAATTACCAGAATACCTCCGAAACCCAAGAAATGACCAAAATACCCCCGAAACCCAAAAAATGACCAAAATACCCTCGAAACATAAAAATTGCCAAAATAATCCCCGAAACCTAAAAGTGACCAAAATACTCTCGAAACCAAAAAAATTACCAGAATACCTCCGAAACCCAAGAAATGACCAAAATACCCCCGAAACACAAAAAATGACCAAAATACCCTCGAAACATAAAAATTACCAAAATAACCCCCGAAATCTAAAAGTAACCAAAATACTCTCGAAACCAAAAAAATTACCAGAATACCACCGAAAACCCATGAAATGACCAAAATACCCCCGAAACCCAAAAATGACCAAAATACCCTCGAAACATAAAAATTACCAAAATAATCCCCGAAACCTAAAAGTAACCAAAATACTCTCGAAACCAAAAAAATTACCAGAATACCACCGAAACCCAAGAAATGACCAAAATACCCCCGAAACACAAAAAATGACCAAAATACCCTGGAAACCTAAAAATTACCAAAATAATCCCCGAAACATAAAAGTAACCAAAATACTCTCGAAACCAAAAAAATTACCAGAATACCTCCGAAACCCAAGAAATGACCAAAATACCCCCGAAACACAAAAAATGACCAAAATACCCTCGAAACATAAAAATTACCAAAATAATCCCGAAACCTAAAAGTAACCAAAATATTCTCGAAAGCAAAAAAATTACCAGAATACCACCGAAACCAAAGAAATGACCAAAATACCCCCGAAACACAAAAAATGACCAAAATACCCTCGAAACATAAAAATTACCAAAATAACCCCCGAAACCTAAAAGTAACCAAAATACTCTCGAAACCAAAAAAATTACCAGAATACCACCGAAACCCAAGAAATGACCAAAATACCCCCGAAACGCAAAAAATGACCAAATTACCCTCGAAACATAAAAATTACAAAAATAACCCCCGAAACCTAAAAGTAACCAAAATACTCTCGAAACCAAAAAAATTACCAGAATACCACCGAAACCCAAGAAATGACCAAAATACCCCCGAAACACAAAAAATGACCAAAATACCCTGGAAACCTAAAAATTACCAAAATAATCCCCGAAACCTAAAAGTAACCAAAATACTCTCGAAACCAAAAAAATTACCAGAATGCCACCGAAACCCAAGAAATGACCAAAATACCCTAGAAACCTAAAAATTACCAAAATAATCCCCGAAACCTAAAAGTAACCAAAATACTCTCGAAACCAAAAAAATTACCAGAATACCTACGAAACCCAAGAAATGACCAAAATACCCCCGAAACAAAAAAAATGACCAAAATACCCTCGAAACATAAAAATTACGAAAATAATCCCCGAAACCTAAAAATGACCAAAATACTCACGAAACCAAAAAAATTACCAGAATACCACCGAAACCCAAGAAATGACCAAAATACCCCCGAAACACAAAAAATGACCAAAATACCCTGGAAACCTAAAAATTACCAAAATAATCCCCGAAACCTAAAAGTAACCAAAATACTCTCGAAACCAAAAAAATTACCAGAATACCACCGAAACCCAAGAAATGACCAAAATACCCCCGAAACACAAAAAATGACCAAAATACCCTCGAAACATAAAAATTACCAAAATAATCCCGAGACCTAAAAGTAACCAAAATACTCTCGAGAGCAAAAAAATTACCAGAATACCTCCGAAACCCAAGAAATGACCAAAATAGCCCCGAAACAAAAAAAATGACCAAAATACCCACGAAACATAAAAATTACCAAAACAATTCCCGAAACCTAAAAGTAACCAAAATACTCTCGAAACCAAAAAAATTACCAGAATACCACCGAAACCCAAGAAATGACCAAAATACCCCCGAAACACAAAAAATGACCAAAATACCCTCGAAACATAAAAATTACCAAAATAATCCCGAAACCTAAAAGTAACCAAAATACTCTCGAAAGCAAAAAAAATACCAGAATACCACCGAAACCCAAAAAATGACCAAAATACCCCCGAAACACAAAAAATGACCAAAATACCCTCGAAACATAAAAATTACCAAAATAACCCCCGAAACCTAAAAGTAACCAAAATACTCTCGAAACCAAAAAAATTACCAGAATACCTCCGAAACCCAAGAAATGACCAAAATACCCCCGAAACCCAAAAAATGACCAAAATACCCTCGAAACATAAAAATTGCCAAAATAATCCCCGAAACCTAAAAGTGACCAAAATACTCTCGAAACCAAAAAAATTACCAGAATACCTCCGAAACCCAAGAAATGACCAAAATACCCCCGAAACACAAAAAATGACCAAAATACCCTCGAAACATAAAAATTACCAAAATAACCCCCGAAATCTAAAAGTAACCAAAATACTCTCGAAACCAAAAAAATTACCAGAATACCACCGAAACCCATGAAATGACCAAAATACCCCCGAAACCCAAAAAATGACCAAAATACCCTCGAAACATAAAAATTACCAAAATAATCCCCGAAACCTAAAAGTAACCAAAATACTCTCGAAACCAAAAAAATTACCAGAATACCACCGAAACCCAAGAAATGACCAAAATACCCCCGAAACACAAAAAATGACCAAAATACCCTGGAAACCTAAAAATTACCAAAATAATCCCCGAAACATAAAAGTAACCAAAATACTCTCGAAACCAAAAAAATTACCAGAATACCTCCGAAACCCAAGAAATGACCAAAATACCCCCGAAACACAAAAAATGACCAAAATACCCTCGAAACATAAAAATTACCAAAATAATCCCGAAACCTAAAAGTAACCAAAATACTCTCGAAAGCAAAAAAATTACCAGAATACCACCGAAACCAAAGAAATGACCAAAATACCCCCGAAACACAAAAAATGACCAAAATACCCTCGAAACATAAAAATTACCAAAATAACCCCCGAAACCTAAAAGTAACCAAAATACTCTCGAAACCAAAAAAATTACCAGAATACCACCGAAACCCAAGAAATGACCAAAATACCCCCGAAACGCAAAAAATGACCAAATTACCCTCGAAACATAAAAATTACAAAAATAACCCCCGAAACCTAAAAGTAACCAAAATACTCTCGAAACCAAAAAAATTACCAGAATACCACCGAAACCCAAGAAATGACCAAAATACCCCCGAAACACAAAAAATGACCAAAATACCCTGGAAACCTAAAAATTACCAAAATAATCCCCGAAACCTAAAAGTAACCAAAATACTCTCGAAACCAAAAAAATTACCAGAATGCCACCGAAACCCAAGAAATGACCAAAATACCCTAGAAACCTAAAAATTACCAAAATAATCCCCGAAACCTAAAAGTAACCAAAATACTCTCGAAACCAAAAAAATTACCAGAATACCTACGAAACCCAAGAAATGACCAAAATACCCCCGAAACAAAAAAAATGACCAAAATACCCTCGAAACATAAAAATTACGAAAATAATCCCCGAAACCTAAAAATGACCAAAATACTCACGAAACCAAAAAAATTACCAGAATACCACCGAAACCCAAGAAATGACCAAAATACCCCCGAAACGCAAAAAATGACCAAAATACCCTCGAAACATAAAAATTACCAAAATAATCCCCGAAACCTAAAAGTAACCAAAATACTCTCGAAACCAAAAAAATTACCAGAATACTACCGAAACCCAAGAAATGACCAAAATACCCCCGAAACGCAAAAAATGACCAAAATACCCTCGAAACATAAAAATTACCAAAATAATCCCGAGACCTAAAAGTAACCAAAATACTCTCGAAAGCAAAAAAATTACCAGAATACCTCCGAAACCCAAGAAATGACCAAAATAGCCCCGAAACAAAAAAAATGACCAAAATACCCACGAAACATAAAAATTACCAAAACAATTCCCGAAACCTAAAAGTAACCAAAATACTCTCGAAACCAAAAAATTACCAGAATACCACCGAAACCCAAGAAATGACCAAAATACCCCCGAAACACAAAAAATGACCAAAATACCCTCGAAACATAAAAATTACCAAAATAATCCCGAAACCTAAAAGTAACCAAAATACTCTCGAAAGCAAAAAAATTACCAGAATACCACCGAAACCCAAGAAATGACCAAAATACCCCCGAAACACAAAAAATGACCAAAATACCCTCGAAACATAAAAATTACCAAAATAACCCCCGAAACCTAAAAGTAACCAAAATACTCTCGAAACCAAAAAAATTACCAGAATACCTCCGAAACCCAAGAAATGACCAAAATACCCCCGAAACCCAAAAAATGACCAAAATACCCTCGATACATAAAAATTGCCAAAATAATCCCCGAAACCTAAAAGTGACCAAAATACTCTCGAAACCAAAAAAATTACCAGAATACCTCCGAAACCCAAGAAATGACCAAAATACCCCCGAAACACAAAAAATGACCAAAATACCCTCGAAACATAAAAATTACCAAAATAACCCCCGAAACCTAAAAGTAACCAAAATACTCTCGAAACCAAAAAAATTACCAGAATACCACCGAAACCCAAGAAATGACCAAAATACCCCCGAAACCCAAAAAATGACCAAAATACCCTCGAAACATAAAAATTACCAAAATAATCCCCGAAACCTAAAAGTAACCAAAATACTCTCGAAACCAAAAAAATTACCAGAATACCACCGAAAGCCAAAAAATGACCAAAATACCCCCGAAACACAAAAAATGACCAAAATACCCTGGAAACCTAAAAATTACCAAAATAATCCCCGAAACATAAAAGTAACCAAAATACTCTCGAAACCAAAAAAATTACCAGAATACCTCCGAAACCCAAGAAATGACCAAAATACCCCCAAAACACAAAAAATGACCAAAATACCCTCGAAACATAAAAATTACCAAAACAATACCCGAAACCTAAAAGTAACCAAAATACTCTCGAAACCAAAAAAATTACCAGAATACCACCGAAACCCAAGAAATGACAAAAATACCCCCGAAACACAAAAAATGACCAAAATACCCTCGAAACATAAAAATTACCAAAATAATCCCGAAACCTAAAAGTAACCAAAATACTCTCGAAAGCAAAAAAATTACCAGAATACCACCGAAACCCAAGAAATGACCAAAATACCCCCGAAACACAAAAAATGACCAAAATACCCTCGAAACATAAAAATTACCAAAATAACCCCCGAAACCTAAAAGTAACCAAAATACTCTCGAAACCAAAAAAATTACCAGAATACCACCGAAACCCAAGAAATGACCAAAATACCCCCGAAACGCAAAAAATGACCAAATTACCCTCGAAACATAAAAATTACAAAAATAACCCCCGAAACCTAAAAGTAACCAAAATACTCTCGAAACCAAAAAAATTACCAGAATACCACCGAAACCCAAGAAATGACCAAAATACCCCCGAAACACAAAAAATGACCAAAATACCCTGGAAACCTAAAAATTACCAAAATAATCCCCGAAACCTAAAAGTAACCAAAATACTCTCGAAACCAAAAAAATTACCAGAATACCACCGAAACCCAAGAAATGACCAAAATACCCTAGAAACCTAAAAATTACCAAAATAATCCCCGAAACCTAAAAGTAACCAAAATACTCTCGAAACCAAAAAAATTACCAGAATACCTACGAAACCCAAGAAATGACCAAAATACCCCCGAAACACAAAAAATGACCAAAATACCCTCGAAACATAAAAATTATGAAAATAATCCCCGAAACCTAAAAATGACCAAAATACTCACGAAACCAAAAAAATTACCAGAATACCACCGAAACCCAAGAAATGACCAAAATACCCCCGAAACGCAAAAAATGACCAAAATACCCTCGAAACATAAAAATTACCAAAATAATCCCCGAAACCTAAAATTAACCAAAATACTCTCGAAACCAAAAAAATTACCAGAATACCACCGAAACCCAAGAAATGACCAAAATACCCCCGAAACGCAAAAAATGACCAAAATACCCTCGAAACATAAAAATTACCAAAACAATTCCCGAAACCTAAAAGTAACCAAAATACTCTCGAAACCAAAAAAATTTCCAGAATACCACCGAAACCCAAGAATGACCAAAATACCCCCGAAACACAAAAAATGACCAAAATACCCTCGAAACATAAAAATTACCAAAATAATCCCGAAACCTAAAAGTAACCAAAATACTCTCGAAACCAAAAAAAATTACCAGAATACCACCGAAACCCAAGAAATGACCAAAATACCCCCGAAACACAAAAAATGACCAAAATACCCTCGAAACATAAAAATTACCAAAATAACCCCCGAAACCTAAAAGTAACCAAAATACTCTCGAAACCAAAAAAATTACCAGAATACCTCCGAAACCCAAGAAATGACCAAAATACCCCCGAAACCCAAAAAATGACCAAAATACCCTCGAAACATAAAAATTGCCAAAATAATCCCCGAAACCTAAAAGTGACCAAAATACTCTCGAAACCAAAAAAATTACCAGAATACCTCCGAAACCCAAGAAATGACCAAAATACCCCCGAAACACAAAAAATGACCAAAATACCCTCGAAACATAAAAATTACCAAAATAACCCCCGAAACCTAAAAGTAACCAAAATACTCTCGAAACCAAAAAAATTACCAGAATACCACCGAAACCCAAGAAATGACCAAAATACCCCCGAAACACAAAAAATGACCAAAATACCCTCGAAACATAAAAATTACCAAAATAACCCCCGAAACCTAAAAGTAACCAAAATACTCTCGAAACCAAAAAAATTACCAGAATACCTCCGAAACCCAAGAAATGACCAAAATACCCCCGAAACCCAAAAAATGACCAAAATACCCTCGAAACATAAAAATTGCCAAAATAATCCCCGAAACCTAAAAGTGACCAAAATACTCTCGAAACCAAAAAAATTACCAGAATACCTCCGAAACCCAAGAAATGACCAAAATACCCCCGAAACACAAAAAATGACCAAAATACCCTCGAAACATAAAAATTACCAAAATAATCCCCGAAACCTAAAAGTAACCAAAATACTCTCGAAACCAAAAAAATTACCAGAATACCACCGAAACCCAAAAAATGACCAAAATACCCCCGAAACACAAAAAATGACCAAAATACCCTGGAAACCTAAAAATTACCAAAATAATACCCGAAACATAAAAGTAACCAAAATACTCTCGAAACCAAAAAAATTACCAGAATACCTCCGAAACCCAAGAAATGACCAAAATACCCCCAAACACACAAAAAATGACCAAAATACCCTCGAAACATAAAAATTACCAAAACAATTCTAGAAACCTAAAAGTAACCAAAATACTCTCGAAACCAAAAAAATTACCAGAATACCACCGAAACCCAAGAAATGACCAAAATACCCCCGAAACACAAAAAATGACCAAAATACCCTCGAAACATAAAAATTTCCAAAATAATCCCGAAACCTAAAAGTAACCAAAATACTCTCAAAAGCAAAAAAATTACCAGAATACCACCGAAACCCAAGAAATGACCAAAATACCCCCGAAACACAAAAAATGACCAAAATACCCTCAAAACATAAAAATTACCAAAATAACCCCCGAAACCTAAAAGTAACCAAAATACTCTCGGAACCAAAAAAATTACCAGAATACCACCGAAACCCACGAAATGACCAAAATACCCCCGAAACGCAAAAAATGACCAAATTACCCTCGAAACATAAAAATTACAAAAATAACCCCCGAAACCTAAAAGTAACCAAAATACTCTCGAAACCAAAAAAATTACCAGAATACCACCGAAACCCAAGAAATGACCAAAATACCCCCGAAACACAAAAAATGACCAAAATACCCTGGAAACCTAAAAATTACCAAAATAATCCCCGAAACCTAAAAGTAAACAAAATACTCTCGAAACAAAAAAAATTACCAGAATACCACCGAAACCCAAGAAATGACCAAAATACCCTAGAAACCTAAAAATTTCCAAAATAATCCCCGAAACCTAAAAGTAACCAAAATACTCTCGAAACCAAAAAAATTACCAGAATACCTACGAAACCCAAGAAATGACCAAAATACCCCCGAAACACAAAAAATGACCAAAATACCCTCGAAACATAAAAATTACGAAAATAATCCCCGAAACCTAAAAATGACCAAAATACTCACGAAACCAAAAAAATTACCAGAATACAACCGAAACCCAAGAAATGACCAAAATACCCCCGAAACGCAAAAAATGACCAAAATACCCTCGAAACATAAAAATTACCAAAATAATCCCCGAAACCTAAAAGTAACCAAAATACTCTCGAAACCAAAAAAATTACCAGAATACCACCGAAACCCATGAAATGACCAAAATACCCCCGAAACGCAAAAAATGACCAAAATACCCTCGAAACATAAAAATTACCAAAATAATCCCCGAAACCTAAAAGTAACCAAAATACTCTCGAAACCAAAAAAATTACCAGAATACCACCGAAACCCAAGAAATGACCAAAATACCCCCGAAACACAAAAAATGACCAAAATACCCTGGAAACCTAAAAATTACCAAAATAATCCCCGAAACCTAAAAGTAACCAAAATACTCTCGAAACCAAAAAAATTACCAGAATACCACCGAAACCCAAGAAATGACCAAAATACCCCCGAAACACAAAAAATGACCAAAATACCCTCGAAACATAAAAATTACCAAAATAACCCCCGAAACCTAAAAGTAACCAAAATACTCTCGAAACCAAAAAAATTACCAGAATACCACCGAAACCCAAGAAATGACCAAAATACCCCCGAAACCCAAAAAATGACCAAAATACCCTCGAAACATAAAAATTACCAAAATAATCCCCGAAACCTAAAAGTAACCAAAATACTCTCGAAACCAAAAAAATTACCAGAATACCACCGAAACCCAAAAAATGACCAAAATACCCCCGAAACACAAAAAATGACCAAAATACCCTGGAAACCTAAAAATTACCAAAATAATACCCGAAACATAAAAGTAACCAAAATACTCTCGAAACCAAAAAAATTACCAGAATACCTCCGAAACCCAAGAAATGACCAAAATACCCCCAAAACACAAAAAATGACCAAAATACCCTCGAAACATAAAAATTACCAAAACAATTCTAGAAACCTAAAAGTAACCAAAATACTCTCGAAACCAAAAAAATTACCAGAATACCACCGAAACCCAAGAAATGACCAAAATACCCCCGAAACACAAAAAATGACCAAAATACCCTCGAAACATAAAAATTACCAAAATAATCCCGAAACCTAAAAGTAACCAAAATACTCTCAAAAGCAAAAAAATTACCAGAATACCACCGAAACCCAAGAAATGACCAAAATACCCCCGAAACACAAAAAATGACCAAAATACCCTCAAAACATAAAAATTACCAAAATAACCCCCGAAACCTAAAAGTAACCAAAATACTCTCGGAACCAAAAAAATTACCAGAATACCACCGAAACCCACGAAATGACCAAAATACCCCCGAAACGCAAAAAATGACCAAATTACCCTCGAAACATAAAAATTACAAAAATAACCCCCGAAACCTAAAAGTAACCAAAATACTCTCGAAACCAAAAAAATTACCAGAATACCACCGAAACCCAAGAAATGACCAAAATACCCCCGAAACACAAAAAATGACCAAAATACCCTGGAAACCTAAAAATTACCAAAATAATCCCCGAAACCTAAAAGTAAACAAAATACTCTCGAAACAAAAAAAATTACCAGAATACCACCGAAACCCAAGAAATGACCAAAATACCCTAGAAACCTAAAAATTACCAAAATAATCCCCGAAACCTAAAAGTAACCAAAATACTCTCGAAACCAAAAAAATTACCAGAATACCTACGAAACCCAAGAAATGACCAAAATACCCCCGAAACACAAAAAATGACCAAAATACCCTCGAAACATAAAAATTACGAAAATAATCCCCGAAACCTAAAAATGACCAAAATACTCACGAAACCAAAAAAATTACCAGAATACAACCGAAACCCAAGAAATGACCAAAATACCCCCGAAACGCAAAAAATGACCAAAATACCCTCGAAACATAAAAATTACCAAAATAATCCCCGAAACCTAAAAGTAACCAAAATACTCTCGAAACCAAAAAAATTACCAGAATACCACCGAAACCCATGAAATGACCAAAATACCCCCGAAACGCAAAAAATGACCAAAATACCCTCGAAACATAAAAATTACCAAAATAATCCCCGAAACCTAAAAGTAACCAAAATACTCTCGAAACCAAAAAAATTACCAGAATACCACCGAAACCCAAGAAATGACCAAAATACCCCCGAAACACAAAAAATGACCAAAATACCCTGGAAACCTAAAAATTACCAAAATAATCCCCGAAACCTAAAAGTAACCAAAATACTCTCGAAACCAAAAAAATTACCAGAATACCACCGAAACCCAAGAAATGACCAAAATACCCCCGAAACACAAAAAATGACCAAAATACCCTCGAAACATAAAAATTACCAAAATAATCCCGAGACCTAAAAGTAACCAAAATACTCTCGAGAGCAAAAAAATTACCAGAATACCTCCGAAACCCAAGAAATGTCCAAAATAGCCCCGAAACAAAAAAAATGACCAAAATACCCACGAAACATAAAAATTACCAAAACAATTCCCGAAACCTAAAAGTAACCAAAATACTCTCGAAACCAAAAAAATTACCAGAATACCACCGAAACCCAAGAAATGACCAAAATACCCCCGAAACACAAAAAATGACCAAAATACCCTCGAAACATAAAAATTACCAAAATAATCCCGAAACCTAAAAGTAACCAAAATACTCTCGAAAGCAAAAAAAATACCAGAATACCACCGAAACCCAAAAAATGACCAAAATACCCCCGAAACACAAAAAATGACCAAAATACCCTCGAAACATAAAAATTACCAAAATAACTCCCGAAACCTAAAAGTAACCAAAATACTCTCGAAACCAAAAAAATTACCAGAATACCTCCGAAACCCAAGAAATGACCAAAATACCCCCGAAACCCAAAAAATGACCAAAATACCCTCGAAACATAAAAATTGCCAAAATAATCCCCGAAACCTAAAAGTGACCAAAATACTCTCGAAACCAAAAAAATTACCAGAATACCTCCGAAACCCAAGAAATGACCAAAATACCCCCGAAACACAAAAAATGACCAAAATACCCTCGAAACATAAAAATTACCAAAATAACCCCCGAAATCTAAAAGTAACCAAAATACTCTCGAAACCAAAAAAATTACCAGAATACCACCGAAACCCATGAAATGACCAAAATACCCCCGAAACCCAAAAAATGACCAAAATACCCTCGAAACATAAAAATTACCAAAATAATCCCCGAAACCTAAAAGTAACCAAAATACTCTCGAAACCAAAAAAATTACCAGAATACCACCGAAACCCAAGAAATGACCAAAATACCCCCGAAACACAAAAAATGACCAAAATACCCTGGAAACCTAAAAATTACCAAAATAATCCCCGAAACATAAAAGTAACCAAAATACTCTCGAAACCAAAAAAATTACCAGAATACCTCCGAAACCCAAAAAATGACCAAAATACCCCCGAAACACAAAAAATGACCAAAATACCCTCGAAACATAAAAATTACCAAAATAATCCCGAAACCTAAAAGTAACCAAAATACTCTCGAAAGCAAAAAAATTACCAGAATACCACCGAAACCAAAGAAATGACCAAAATACCCCCGAAACACAAAAAATGACCAAAATACCCTCGAAACATAAAAATTACCAAAATAACCCCCGAAACCTAAAAGTAACCAAAATACTCTCGAAACCAAAAAAATTACCAGAATACCACCGAAACCCAAGAAATGACCAAAATACCCCCGAAACGCAAAAAATGACCAAATTACCCTCGAAACATAAAAATTACAAAAATAACCCCCGAAACCTAAAAGTAACCAAAATACTCTCGAAACCAAAAAAATTACCAGAATACCACCGAAACCCAAGAAATGACCAAAATACCCCCGAAACACAAAAAATGACCAAAATACCCTGGAAACCTAAAAATTACCAAAATAATCCCCGAAACCTAAAAGTAACCAAAATACTCTCGAAACCAAAAAAATTACCAGAAAGCCACCGAAACCCAAGAAATGACCAAAATACCCTAGAAACCTAAAAATTACCAAAATAATCCCCGAAACCTAAAAGTAACCAAAATACTCTCGAAACCAAAAAAATTACCAGAATACCTACGAAACCCAAGAAATGACCAAAATACCCCCGAAACAAAAAAAATGACCAAAATACCCTCGAAACATAAAAATTACGAAAATAATCCCCGAAACCTAAAAATGACCAAAATACTCACGAAACCAAAAAAATTACCAGAATACCACCGAAACCCAAGAAATGACCAAAATACCCCCGAAACGCAAAAAATGACCAAAATACCCTCGAAACATAAAAATTACCAAAATAATCCCCGAAACCTAAAAGTAACCAAAATACTCTCGAAACCAAAAAAATTACCAGAATACTACCGAAACCCAAGAAATGACCAAAATACCCCCGAAACGCAAAAAATGACCAAAATACCCTCGAAACATAAAAATTACCAAAATAATCCCGAGACCTAAAAGTAACCAAAATACTCTCGAAAGCAAAAAAATTACCAGAATACCTCCGAAACCCAAGAAATGACCAAAATAGCCCCGAAACAAAAAAAATGACCAAAATACCCACGAAACATAAAAATTACCAAAACAATTCCCGAAACCTAAAAGTAACCAAAATACTCTCGAAACCAAAAAAATTACCAGAATACCACCGAAACCCAAGAAATGACCAAAATACCCCCGAAACACAAAAAATGACCAAAATACCCTCGAAACATAAAAATTACCAAAATAATCCCGAAACCTAAAAGTAACCAAAATACTCTCGAAAGCAAAAAAATTACCAGAATACCACCGAAACCCAAGAAATGACCAAAATACCCCCGAAACACAAAAAATGACCAAAATACCCTCGAAACATAAAAATTACCAAAATAACCCCCGAAACCTAAAAGTAACCAAAATACTCTCGAAACCAAAAAAATTACCAGAATACCTCCGAAACCCAAGAAATGACCAAAATACCCCCGAAACCCAAAAAATGACCAAAATACCCTCGATACATAAAAATTGCCAAAATAATCCCCGAAACCTAAAAGTGACCAAAATACTCTCGAAACCAAAAAAATTACCAGAATACCTCCGAAACCCAAGAAATGACCAAAATAGCCCCGAAACAAAAAAAATGACCAAAATACCCACGAAACATAAAAATTACCAAAACAATTCCCGAAACCTAAAAGTAACCAAAATACTCTCGAAACCAAAAAAATTACCAGAATACCACCGAAACCCAAGAAATGACCAAAATACCCCCGAAACACAAAAAATGACCAAAATACCCTCGAAACATAAAAATTACCAAAATAATCCCGAAACCTAAAAGTAACCAAAATACTCTCGAAAGCAAAAAAATTACCAGAATACCACCGAAACCCAAGAAATGACCAAAATACCCCCGAAACACAAAAAATGACCAAAATACCCTCGAAACATAAAAATTACCAAAATAACCCCCGAAACCTAAAAGTAACCAAAATACTCTCGAAACCAAAAAAATTACCAGAATACCTCCGAAACCCAAGAAATGACCAAAATACCCCCGAAACCCAAAAAATGACCAAAATACCCTCGATACATAAAAATTGCCAAAATAATCCCCGAAACCTAAAAGTGACCAAAATACTCTCGAAACCAAAAAAATTACCAGAATACCTCCGAAACCCAAGAAATGACCAAAATACCCCCGAAACACAAAAAATGACCAAAATACCCTCGAAACATAAAAATTACCAAAATAACCCCCGAAACCTAAAAGTAACCAAAATACTCTCGAAACCAAAAAAATTACCAGAATACCACCGAAACCCAAGAAATGACCAAAATACCCCCGAAACCCAAAAAATGACCAAAATACCCTCGAAACATAAAAATTACCAAAATAATCCCCGAAACCTAAAAGTAACCAAAATACTCTCGAAACCAAAAAAATTACCAGAATACCACCGAAAGCCAAAAAATGACCAAAATACCCCCGAAACACAAAAAATGACCAAAATACCCTGGAAACCTAAAAATTACCAAAATAATCCCCGAAACATAAAAGTAACCAAAATACTCTCGAAACCAAAAAAATTACCAGAATACCTCCGAAACCCAAGAAATGACCAAAATACCCCCAAAACACAAAAAATGACCAAAATACCCTCGAAACATAAAAATTACCAAAACAATACCCGAAACCTAAAAGTAACCAAAATACTCTCGAAACCAAAAAAATTACCAGAATACCACCGAAACCCAAGAAATGACCAAAATACCCCCGAAACACAAAAAATGACCAAAATACCCTCGAAACATAAAAATTACCAAAATAATCCCGAAACCTAAAAGTAACCAAAATACTCTCGAAAGCAAAAAAATTACCAGAATACCACCGAAACCCAAGAAATGACCAAAATACCCCCGAAACACAAAAAATGACCAAAATACCCTCGAAACATAAAAATTACCAAAATAACCCCCGAAACCTAAAAGTAACCAAAATACTCTCGAAACCAAAAAAATTACCAGAATACCACCGAAACCCAAGAAATGACCAAAATACCCCCGAAACGCAAAAAATGACCAAATTACCCTCGAAACATAAAAATTACAAAAATAACCCCCGAAACCTAAAAGTAACCAAAATACTCTCGAAACCAAAAAAATTACCAGAATACCACCGAAACCCAAGAAATGACCAAAATACCCCCGAAACACAAAAAATGACCAAAATACCCTGGAAACCTAAAAATTACCAAAATAATCCCCGAAACCTAAAAGTAACCAAAATACTCTCGAAACCAAAAAAATTACCAGAATACCACCGAAACCCAAGAAATGACCAAAATACCCTAGAAACCTAAAAATTACCAAAATAATCCCCGAAACCTAAAAGTAACCAAAATACTCTCGAAACCAAAAAAATTACCAGAATACCTACGAAACCCAAGAAATGACCAAAATACCCCCGAAACACAAAAAATGACCAAAATACCCTCGAAACATAAAAATTATGAAAATAATCCCCGAAACCTAAAAATGACCAAAATACTCACGAAACCAAAAAAATTACCAGAATACCACCGAAACCCAAGAAATGACCAAAATACCCCCGAAACGCAAAAAATGACCAAAATACCCTCGAAACATAAAAATTACCAAAATAATCCCCGAAACCTAAAATTAACCAAAATACTCTCGAAACCAAAAAAATTACCAGAATACCACCGAAACCCAAGAAATGACCAAAATACCCCCGAAACGCAAAAAATGACCAAAATACCCTCGAAACATAAAAATTACCAAAACAATTCCCGAAACCTAAAAGTAACCAAAATACTCTCGAAACCAAAAAAATTACCAGAATACCACCGAAACCCAAGAATGACCAAAATACCCCCGAAACACAAAAAATGACCAAAATACCCTCGAAACATAAAAATTACCAAAATAATCCCGAAACCTAAAAGTAACCAAAATACTCTCGAAACCAAAAAAATTACCAGAATACCACCGAAACCCAAGAAATGACCAAAATACCCCCGAAACACAAAAAATGACCAAAATACCCTCGAAACATAAAAATTACCAAAATAACCCCCGAAACCTAAAAGTAACCAAAATACTCTCGAAACCAAAAAAATTACCAGAATACCTCCGAAACCCAAGGAATGACCAAAATACCCCCGAAACCCAAAAAATGACCAAAATACCCTCGAAACATAAAAATTGCCAAAATAATCCCCGAAACCTAAAAGTGACCAAAATACTCTCGAAACCAAAAAAATTACCAGAATACCTCCGAAACCCAAGAAATGACCAAAATACCCCCGAAACACAAAAAATGACCAAAATACCCTCGAAACATAAAAATTACCAAAATAACCCCCGAAACCTAAAAGTAACCAAAATACTCTCGAAACCAAAAAAATTACCAGAATACCACCGAAACCCAAGAAATGACCAAAATACCCCCGAAACCCAAAAAATGACCAAAATACCCTCGAAACATAAAAATTACCAAAATAATCCCCGAAACCTAAAAGTAACCAAAATACTCTCGAAACCAAAAAAATTACCAGAATACCACCGAAACCCAAAAAATGACCAAAATACCCCCGAAACACAAAAAATGACCAAAATACCCTGGAAACCTAAAAATTACCAAAATAATACCCGAAACATAAAAGTAACCAAAATACTCTCGAAACCAAAAAAATTACCAGAATACCTCCGAAACCCAAGAAATGACCAAAATACCCCCAAAACACAAAAAATGACCAAAATACCCTCGAAACATAAAAATTACCAAAACATTTCCCGAAACCCAAAAGTAACCAAAATACTCTCGAAACCAAAAAAATTACCAGAATACCACCGAAACCCAAGAAATGACCAAAATACCCCCGAAACACAAAAAATGACCAAAATACCCTCGAAACATAAAAATTACCAAAATAATCCCGAAACCTAAAAGTAACCAAAATACTCTCGAAAGCAAAAAAATTACCAGAATACCACCGAAACCCAAGAAATGACCAAAATACCCCCGAAACACAAAAAATGACCAAAATACCCTCGAAACATAAAAATTACCAAAATAACCCCCGAAACCTAAAAGTAACCAAAATACTCTCGAAACCAAAAAAATTACCAGAATACCACCGAAACCCAAGAAATGACCAAAATACCCCCGAAACGCAAAAAATGACCAAATTACCCTCGAAACATAAAAATTACAAAAATAACCCCCGAAACCTAAAAGTAACCAAAATACTCTCGAAACCAAAAAAATTACCAGAATACCACCGAAACCCAAGAAATGACCAAAATACCCCCGAAACACAAAAAATGACCAAAATACCCTGGAAACCTAAAAATTACCAAAATAATCCCCGAAACCTAAAAGTAACCAAAATACTCTCGAAACCAAAAAAATTACCAGAATACCACCGAAACCCAAGAAATGACCAAAATACCCTAGAAACCTAAAAATTACCAAAATAATCCCCGAAACCTAAAAGTAACCAAAATACTCTCGAAACCAAAAAAATTACCAGAATACCACCGAAACCCAAGAAATGACCAAAATACCCCCAAAACACAAAAAATGACCAAAATACCCTCGAAACATAAAAATTACCAAAACATTTCCCGAAACCCAAAAGTAACCAAAATACTCTCGAAACCAAAAAAATTACCAGAATACCACCGAAACCCAAGAAATGACCAAAATACCCCCGAAAAACAAAAAATGACCAAAATACCCTCGAAACATAAAAATTACCAAAATAATCCCCGAAACCTAAAAGTAACCAAAATACTCTCGAAACCAAAAAAATTACCAGAATACCTACGAAACCCAAGAAATGACCAAAATACCCCCGAAACACAAAAAATGACCAAAATACCCTCGAAACATAAAAATTACGAAAATAATCCTCGAAACCTAAAAATGACCAAAATATTCACGAAACCAAAAAAATTACCAGAATACCACCGAAACCCAAGAAATGACCAAAATACCCCCGAAACGCAAAAAATGACCAAAATACCCTCGAAACATAAAAATTACCAAAATAATCCCCGAAACCTAAAAGTAACCAAAATACTCTCGAAACCAAAAAAATTACCAGAATACCACCGAAACCCAAGAAATGACCAAAATACCCCCGAAACGCAAAAAATGACCAAAATACCCTCGAAACATAAAAATTACCAAAACAATTCCCGAAACCTAAAAGTAACCAAAATACTCTCGAAACCAAAAAAATTACCAGAATACCACCGAAACCCAAGAAATGACCAAAATACCCCCGAAACACAAAAAATGACCAAAATACCCTCGAAACATAAAAATTACCAAAATAATCCCGAAACCTAAAAGTAACCAAAAAACTCTCGAAACCAAAAAAATTACCAGAATACCACCGAAACCCAAGAAATGACCAAAATACCCCCGAAACACAAAAAATGACCAAAATACCCTCTAAACATAAAAATTACAAAAATAACCCCCGAAACCTAAAAGTAACCAAAATACTCTCGAAACCAAAAAAATTACCAGAATACCTCCGAAACCCAAGGAATGACCAAAATACCCCCGAAACCCAAAAAATGACCAAAATACCCTCGAAACATAAAAATTGCCAAAATAATCCCCGAAACCTAAAAGTGACCAAAATACTCTCGAAACCAAAAAAATTACCAGAATACCTCCGAAACCCAAGAAATGACCAAAATACCCCCGAAACACAAAAAATGACCAAAATACCCTCGAAACATAAAAATTACCAAAATAACCCCCGAAACCTAAAAGTAACCAAAATACTCTCGAAACCAAAAAAATTACCAGAATACCACCGAAACCCAAGAAATGACCAAAATACCCCCGAAACCCAAAAAATGACCAAAATACCCTCGAAACATAAAAATTACCAAAATAATCCCCGAAACCTAAAAGTAACCAAAATACTCTCGAAACCAAAAAAATTACCAGAATACCCCCGAAACCCAAGAAATGACCAAAATACCCCCGAAACACAAAAAATGACCAAAATACCCTGGAAACCTAAAAATTACCAAAATAATCCCCGAAACATAAAAGTAACCAAAATACTCTCGAAACCAAAAAAATTACCAGAATACCTCCGAAACCCAAGAAATGACCAAAATACCCCCAAAACACAAAAAATGACCAAAATACCCTCGAAACATAAAAATTACCAAAACATTTCCCGAAACCCAAAAGTAACCAAAATACTCTCGAAACCAAAAAAATTACCAGAATACCACCGAAACCCAAGAAATGACCAAAATACCCCCGAAACACAAAAAATGACCAAAATACCCTCGAAACATAAAAATTACCAAAATAATCCCGAAACCTAAAAGTAACCAAAATACTCTCGAAAGCAAAAAAATTACCAGAATACCACCGAAACCCAAGAAATGACCAAAATACCCCCGAAACACAAAAAATGACCAAAATACCCTCGAAACATAAAAATTACCAAAATAACCCCCGAAACCTAAAAGTAACCAAAATACTCTCGAAACCAAAAAAATTACCAGAATACCACCGAAACCCAAGAAATGACCAAAATACCCCCGAAACGCAAAAAATGACCAAATTACCCTCGAAACATAAAAATTACAAAAATAACCCCCGAAACCTAAAAGTAACCAAAATACTCTCGAAACCAAAAAAATTACCAGAATACCACCGAAACCCAAGAAATGACCAAAATACCCCCGAAACACAAAAAATGACCAAAATACCCTGGAAACCTAAAAATTACCAAAATAATCCCCGAAACCTAAAAGTAACCAAAATACTCTCGAAACCAAAAAAATTACCAGAATACCACCGAAACCCAAGAAATGACCAAAATACCCCCGAAACACAAAAAATGACCAAAATACCCTCGAAACATAAAAATTACCAAAATAACCCCCGAAACCTAAAAGTAACCAAAATACTCTCGAAACCAAAAAAATTACCAGAATACCACCGAAACCCAAGAAATGACCAAAATACCCCCGAAACGCAAAAAATGACCAAATTACCCTCGAAACATAAAAATTACAAAAATAACCCCCGAAACCTAAAAGTAACCAAAATACTCTCGAAACCAAAAAAATTACCAGAATACCACCGAAACCCAAGAAATGACCAAAATACCCCCGAAACACAAAAAATGACCAAAATACCCTGGAAACCTAAAAATTACCAAAATAATCCCCGAAACCTAAAAGTAACCAAAATACTCTCGAAACCAAAAAAATTACCAGAATACCACCGAAACCCAAGAAATGACCAAAATACCCTAGAAACCTAAAAATTACCAAAATAATCCCCGAAACCTAAAAGTAACCAAAATACTCTCGAAACCAAAAAAATTACCAGAATACCACCGAAACCCAAGAAATGACCAAAATACCCCCAAAACACAAAAAATGACCAAAATACCCTCGAAACATAAAAATTACCAAAACATTTCCCGAAACCCAAAAGTAACCAAAATACTCTAGAAACCAAAAAAATTACCAGAATACCACCGAAACCCAAGAAATGACCAAAATACCCCCGAAACACAAAAAATGACCAAAATACCCTCGAAACATAAAAATTACCAAAATAATCCCTGAAACCCAAAAGTAACCAAAATACACTCGAAACCAAAAAAATTACCAGAATACCACCGAAACCCAAGAAATGACCAAAATACCCCCGAAAAACAAAAAATGACCAAAATACCCTCGAAACATAAAAATTACCAAAATAATCCCCGAAACCTAAAAGTAACCAAAATACTCTCGAAACCAAAAAAATTACCAGAATACCTACGAAACCCAAGAAATGACCAAAATACCCTCGAAACATAAAAATTACGAAAATAATCCTCGAAACCTAAAAATGACCAAAATACTCACGAAACCAAAAAAATTACCAGAATACCACCGAAACCCAAGAAATGACCAAAATACCCCCGAAACGCAAAAAATGACCAAAATACCCTCGAAACATAAAAATTACCAAAATAATCCCCGAAACCTAAAAGTAACCAAAATACTCTCGAAACCAAAAAAATTACCAGAATACCACCGAAACCCAAGAAATGACCAAAATACCCCCGAAACGCAAAAAATGACCAAAATACCCTCGAAACATAAAAATTACCAAAACAATTCCCGAAACCTAAAAGTAACCAAAATACTCTCGAAACCAAAAAAATTACCAGAATACCACCGAAACCCATGAAATGACCAAAATACCCCCGAAACACAAAAAATGACCAAAATACCCTCGAAACATAAAAATTACCAAAATAATCCCGAAACCTAAAAGTAACCAAAAAACTCTCGAAACCAAAAAAATTACCAGAATACCACCGAAACCCAAGAAATGACCAAAATACCCCCGAAACACAAAAAATGACCAAAATACCCTCTAAACATAAAAATTACAAAAATAACCCCCGAAACCTAAAAGTAACCAAAATACTCTCGAAACCAAAAAAATTACCAGAATACCTCCGAAACCCAAGGAATGACCAAAATACCCCCGAAACCCAAAAAATGACCAAAATACCCTCGAAACATAAAAATTGCCAAAATAATCCCCGAAACCTAAAAGTGACCAAAATACTCTCGAAACCAAAAAAATTACCAGAATACCTCCGAAACCCAAGAAATGACCAAAATACCCCCGAAACACAAAAAATGACCAAAATACCCTCGAAACATAAAAATTACCAAAATAACCCCCGAAACCTAAAAGTAACCAAAATACTCTCGAAACCAAAAAAATTACCAGAATACCACCGAAACCCAAGAAATGACCAAAATACCCCCGAAACCCAAAAAATGACCAAAATACCCTCGAAACATAAAAATTACCAAAATAATCCCCGAAACCTAAAAGTAACCAAAATACTCTCGAAACCAAAAAAATTACCAGAATACCCCCGAAACCCAAGAAATGACCAAAATACCCCCGAAACACAAAAAATGACCAAAATACCCTGGAAACCTAAAAATTACCAAAATAATCCCCGAAACATAAAAGTAACCAAAATACTCTCGAAACCAAAAAAATTACCAGAATACCTCCGAAACCCAAGAAATGACCAAAATACCCCCAAAACACAAAAAATGACCAAAATACCCTCGAAACATAAAAATTACCAAAACATTTCCCGAAACCCAAAAGTAACCAAAATACTCTCGAAACCAAAAAAATTACCAGAATACCACCGAAACCCAAGAAATGACCAAAATACCCCCGAAACACAAAAAATGACCAAAATACCCTCGAAACATAAAAATTACCAAAATAATCCCGAAACCTAAAAGTAACCAAAATACTCTCGAAAGCAAAAAAATTACCAGAATACCACCGAAACCCAAGAAATGACCAAAATACCCCCGAAACACAAAAAATGACCAAAATACCCTCGAAACATAAAAATTACCAAAATAACCCCCGAAACCTAAAAGTAACCAAAATACTCTCGAAACCAAAAAAATTAACAGAATACCACCGAAACCCAAGAAATGACCAAAATACCCCCGAAACGCAAAAAATGACCAAATTACCCTCGAAACATAAAAATTACAAAAATAACCCCCGAAACCTAAAAGTAACCAAAATACTCTCGAAACCAAAAAAATTACCAGAATACCACCGAAACCCAAGAAATGACCAAAATACCCCCGAAACACAAAAAATGACCAAAATACCCTGGAAACCTAAAAATTACCAAAATAATCCCCGAAACCTAAAAGTAACCAAAATACTCTCGAAACCAAAAAAATTACCAGAATACCACCGAAACCCAAGAAATGACCAAAATACCCTAGAAACCTAAAAATTACCAAAATAATCCCCGAAACCTATAAGTAACCAAAATACTCTCGAAACCAAAAAAATTACCAGATTACCTCCGAAACCCAAGAAATGACCAAAATACCCCCGAAACGCAAAAAATGACCAAAATACCCTCGAAACATAAAAATTACCAAAATAATCCCCGAAACCTAAAAGTAACCAAAATACTCTCGAAACCAAAAAAATTACCAGAATACCACCGAAACCCAAGAAATGACCAAAATACCCCCGAAACACAAAAAATGACCAAAATACCCTCGAAACATAAAAATTACCAAAATAATCCCCGAAACCTAAAAGTAACCAAAATACTCTCGAAACCAAAAAAATTACCATAATACCACCGAAACCCAAGAAATGACCAAAATACCCCCGAAACCCAAAAAATGACCAAAATACCCTCGAAACATAAAAATTACCAAAATAATCCCCGAAACCTAAAAGTAACCAAAATACTCTCGAAACCAAAAAAATTACCAGAATACCACCGAAACCCAAGAAATGACCAAAATACCCCCCCGAAACGCAAAAAATGACCAAATTACCCTCGAAACATAAAAATTACCAAAATAATCCCCGAAACCTAAAAGTAACCAAAATACTCTCGAAACCAAAAAAATTACCAAAATACCACCGAAACCCAAGAAATGACCAAAATACCCCCGAAACACAAAAAATGACCAAAATACCCTGGAAACATAAAAATTACAAAAATAACCCCCGAAACCTAAAAGTAACCAAAATACTCTCGAAACCAAAAAAATTACCAGAATACCACCGAAACCCAAGAAATGACCAAAATACCCCCGAACACACAAAATGACCAAAATACCCAGGAAACCTAAAAATTACCAAAATAATTCCCGAAACCTAAAAGTAACCAAAATACTCTCGAAACCAAAAAAATTACCAGAATACCACCGAAACCCAAGAAATGACCAAAATACCCTAGAAACCTAAAAATTACCAAAATAATCCCCGAAACCTAAAAGTAACCAAAATACTCTCGAAACCAAAAAAATTACCAGAATACCTCCGAAACCCATGAAATGACCAAAATACCCCCGAAACACAAAAAATGACCAAAATACCCTCGAAACATAAAAATTACGAAAATAATCCCCGAAACCTAAAAATGACCAAAATACTCACGAAACCAAAAAAATTACCAGAATACAACCGAAACCCAAGAAATGACCAAAATACCCCGGAAACGCAAAAAATGACCAAAATACCCTCGAAACATAAAAATTACCAAAATAATCCCTGAAACCTAAAAGTAACCAAAATAATCTCGAAACCAAAAAAATTACCAGAATACCACCGAAACCCAAGAAATGACCAAAATACCCCCGAAACGCAAAAAATGACCAAAATACCCTCGAAACATAAAAATTACCAAAATAATCCCCGAAACCTAAAAGTAACCAAAATACTCTCGAAACCAAAAAAATTACCAGAATACCACCGAAACCCAAGAAATGACCAAAATACCCCCGAAACACAAAAAATGACCAAAATACCCTCGAAACATAAAAATTACCAAAATAATCCCGAAACCTAAAAATAACCAAAATACTCTCGAAACTAAAAAAATTACCAGAATACCTACGAAACCCAAGAAATGACCAAAATACCCCCGAAACACAAAAAATGACCAAAATACCCTCGAAACATAAAAATTACCAAAATAATCCCCGAAACCTAAAAATGACCAAAATACTCACGAAACCAAAAAAATTACCAGAATACCACCGAAACCCAAGAATTGACCAAAATACCCCCGAAACGCAAAAAATGACCAAAATACCCTCGAAACATAAAAATTAACAAAATAATCCCTGAAACCTAAAAGTAACCAAAATAATCTCGAAACCAAAAAAATTACCAGAATACCACCGAAACCCAAGAAATGACCAAAATACCCCCGAAACGCAAAAAATGACCAAAATACCCTCGAAACATAAAAATTACCAAAATAATCCCCGAAACCTAAAAGTAACCAAAATACTCTCGAAACCAAAAAAATTACCAGAATACCACCGAAACCCAAAAAATGACCAAAATACCCCCGAAACACAAAAAATGACCAAAATACCCTGGAAACCTAAAAATTACCAAAATAATCCCCGAAACCTAAAAGTAACCAAAATACTCACGAAACCAAAAAAATTACCAGAATACCACCGAAACCCAAGAAATGACCAAAATACCCCCGAAACGCAAAAAATGACCAAAATACCCTCGAAACATAAAAATTAACAAAATAATCCCTGAAACCTAAAAGTAACCAAAATAATCTCGAAACCAAAAAAATTACCAGAATACCACCGAAACCCAAGAAATGACCAAAATACCCCCGAAACGCAAAAAATGACCAAAATACCCTCGAAACATAAAAATTACCAAAATAATCCCCGAAACCTAAAAGTAACCAAAATACTCTCGAAACAAAAAAAATTAACAGAATACCACCGAAACCCAAAAAATGACCAAAATACCCCCGAAACACAAAAAATGACCAAAATACCCTGGAAACCTAAAAATTACCAAAATAATCCCCGAAACCTAAAAGTAACCAAAATACTCTCGAAACCAAAAAAATTACCAGAATACCACCGAAACCCAAGAAATGACCAAAATACCCCCGAAACACAAAAAATGACCAAAATACCCTCGAAACATAAAAATTACCAAAATAATCCCGAGACCTAAAAGTAACCAAAATACTCTCGAAAGCAAAAAAATTAACAGAATACCACCGAAACCCAAGAAATGACCAAAATACCCCCGAAACACAAAAAATGACCAAAATACCCTCGAAACATAAAAATTACCAAAACATTTCCCGAAACCCAAAAGTAACCAAAATACTCTCGAAACCAAAAAAATTACCAGAATACCACCGAAACCCAAGAAATGACCAAAATACCCCCGAAACACAAAAAATGACCAAAATACCCTCGAAACATAAAAATTACCAAAATAATCCCTGAAACCCAAAAGTAACCAAAATACTCTCGAAACCAAAAAATTTACCAGAATACCACCGAAACCCAAGAAATGACCAAAATACCCCCGAAACACAAAAAATGACCAAAATACCCTCGAAACATAAAAATTACCAAAATAATCCCCGAAACCTAAAAGTAACCAAAATACTCTCGAAACCAAAAAAATTACCAGAATACCTACGAAACCCAAGAAATGACCAAAATACCCCCGAAACACAAAAAATGACCAAAATACCCTCGAAACATAAAAATTACGAAAATAATCCCCGAAACCTAAAAATGACCAAAATACTCACGAAACCAAAAAAATTACCAGAATACCACCGAAACCCAAGAAATGACCAAAATACCCCCGAAACGCAAAAAATGACCAAAATACCCTCGAAACATAAAAATTACCAAAATAATCCCCGAAACCTAAAAGTAACCAAAATACTCTCGAAACCAAAAAAATTACCAGAATACCACCGAAACCCAAGAAATGACCAAAATACCCCCGAAACGCAAAAAATGACCAAAATACCCTCGAAACATAAAAATTACCAAAACAATTCCCGAAACCTAAAAGTAACCAAAATACTCTCGAAACCAAAAAAATTACCAGAATACCTCCGAAACCCAAGGAATGACCAAAATACCCCCGAAACCCAAAAAATGACCAAAATACCCTCGAAACATAAAAATTGCCAAAATAATCCCCGAAACCTAAAAGTGACCAAAATACTCTCGAAACCAAAAAAATTACCAGAATACCTCCGAAACCCAAGAAATGACCAAAATACCCCCGAAACACAAAAAATGACCAAAATACCCTCGAAACATAAAAATTACCAAAATAACCCCCGAAACCTAAAAGTAACCAAAATACTCTCGAAACCAAAAAAATTACCAGAATACCACCGAAACCCAAGAAATGACCAAAATACCCCCGAAACCCAAAAAATGACCAAAATACCCTCGAAACATAAAAATTACCAAAATAATCCCCGAAACATAAAAGTAACCAAAATACTCTCGAAACCAAAAAAATTACCAGAATACCTCCGAAACCCAAGAAATGACCAAAATACCCCCAAAACACAAAAAATGACCAAAATACCCTCGAAACATAAAAATTACCAAAACATTTCCCGAAACCCAAAAGTAACCAAAATACTCTCGAAACCAAAAAAATTACCAGAATACCACCGAAACCCAAGAAATGACCAAAATACCCCCGAAACACAAAAAATGACCAAAATACCCTCGAAACATAAAAATTACCAAAATAATCCCGAAACCTAAAAGTCACCAAAATACTCTCGAAAGCAAAAAAATTACCAGAATACCACCGAAACCCAAGAAATGACCAAAATACCCCCGAAACACAAAAAATGACCAAAATACCCTCGAAACATAAAAATTACCAAAATAACCCCCGAAACCTAAAAGTAACCAAAATACTCTCGAAACCAAAAAAATTACCAGAATACCACCGAAACCCAAGAAATGACCAAAATACCCTAGAAACCTAAAAATTACCAAAATAATCCCCGAAACCTAAAAGTAACCAAAATACTCTCGAAACCAAAAAAATTACCAGAATACCACCGAAACCCAAGAAATGACCAAAATACCCCCAAAACACAAAAAATGACCAAAATACCCTCGAAACATAAAAATTACCAAAACATTTCCCGAAACCCAAAAGTAACCAAAATACTCTCGAAACCAAAAAAATTACCAGAATACCACCGAAACCCAAGAAATGACCAAAATACCCCCGAAACACAAAAAATGACCAAAATACCCTCGAAACATAAAAATTACCAAAATAATCCCTGAAACCCAAAAGTAACCAAAATACACTCGAAACCAAAAAAATTACCAGAATACTACCGAAACCCAAGAAATGACCAAAATACCCCCGAAACACAAAAAATGACCAAAATACCCTCGAAACATAAAAATTACCAAAATAATCCCGAAACCTAAAAGTAACCAAAATACTCTCGAAACCAAAAAAATTACCAGAATACCTACGAAACCCAAGAAATGACCAAAATACCCCCGAAACACAAAAAATGACCAAAATACCCTCGAAACATAAAAATTACGAAAATAATTCCCGAAACCTAAAAATGACCAAAATACTCACGAAACCAAAAAAATTACCAGAATACCACCGAAACCCAAGAAATGACCAAAATACCCCCGAAACACAAAAAATGACCAAAATACCCTCGAAACATAAAAATTACCAAAATAATCCCGAGACCTAAAAGTAACCAAAATACTCTCGAAAGCAAAAAAATTAACAGAATACCACCGAAACCCAAGAAATGACCAAAATACCCCCGAAACACAAAAAATGACCAAAATACCCTCGAAACATAAAAATTACCAAAACATTTCCCGAAACCCAAAAGTAACCAAAATACTCTCGAAACCAAAAAAATTACCAGAATACCACCGAAACCCAAGAAATGACCAAAATACCCCCGAAACACAAAAAATGACCAAAATACCCTCGAAACATAAAAATTACCAAAATAATCCCTGAAACCCAAAAGTAACCAAAATACTCTCGAAACCAAAAAATTTATCAGAATACCACCGAAACCCAAGAAATGACCAAAATACCCCCGAAACACAAAAAATGACCAAAATACCCTCGAAACATAAAAATTACCAAAATAATCCCCGAAACCTAAAAGTAACCAAAATACTCTCGAAACCAAAAAAATTACCAGAATACCTACGAAACCCAAGAAATGACCAAAATACCCCCGAAACACAAAAAATGACCAAAATACCCTCGAAACATAAAAATTACGAAAATAATCCCCGAAACCTAAAAATGACCAAAATACTCACGAAACCAAAAAAATTACCAGAATACCACCGAAACCCAAGAAATGACCAAAATACCCCCGAAACGCAAAAAATGACCAAAATACCCTCGAAACATAAAAATTACCAAAATAATCCCCGAAACCTAAAAGTAACCAAAATACTCTCGAAACCAAAAAAATTACCAGAATACCACCGAAACCCAAGAAATGACCAAAATACCCCCGAAACGCAAAAAATGACCAAAATACCCTCGAAACATAAAAATTACCAAAACAATTCCCGAAACCTAAAAGTAACCAAAATACTCTCGAAACCAAAAAAATTACCAGAATACCTCCGAAACCCAAGGAATGACCAAAATACCCCCGAAACCCAAAAAATGACCAAAATACCCTCGAAACATAAAAATTGCCAAAATAATCCCCGAAACCTAAAAGTGACCAAAATACTCTCGAAACCAAAAAAATTACCAGAATACCTCCGAAACCCAAGAAATGACCAAAATACCCCCGAAACACAAAAAATGACCAAAATACCCTCGAAACATAAAAATTACCAAAATAACCCCCGAAACCTAAAAGTAACCAAAATACTCTCGAAACCAAAAAAATTACCAGAATACCACCGAAACCCAAGAAATGACCAAAATACCCCCGAAACCCAAAAAATGACCAAAATACCCTCGAAACATAAAAATTACCAAAATAATCCCCGAAACATAAAAGTAACCAAAATACTCTCGAAACCAAAAAAATTACCAGAATACCTCCGAAACCCAAGAAATGACCAAAATACCCCCAAAACACAAAAAATGACCAAAATACCCTCGAAACATAAAAATTACCAAAACATTTCCCGAAACCCAAAAGTAACCAAAATACTCTCGAAACCAAAAAAATTACCAGAATACCACCGAAACCCAAGAAATGACCAAAATACCCCCGAAACACAAAAAATGACCAAAATACCCTCGAAACATAAAAATTACCAAAATAATCCCGAAACCTAAAAGTCACCAAAATACTCTCGAAAGCAAAAAAATTACCAGAATACCACCGAAACCCAAGAAATGACCAAAATACCCCCGAAACACAAAAAATGACCAAAATACCCTCGAAACATAAAAATTACCAAAATAACCCCCGAAACCTATAAGTAACCAAAATACTCTCGAAACCAAAAAAATTACCAGAATACCACCGAAACCCAAGAAATGACCAAAATACCCTAGAAACCTAAAAATTACCAAAATAATCCCCGAAACCTAAAAGTAACCAAAATACTCTCGAAACCAAAAAAATTACCAGAATACCACCGAAACCCAAGAAATGACCAAAATACCCCCAAAACACAAAAAATGACCAAAATACCCTCGAAACATAAAAATTACCAAAACATTTCCCGAAACCCAAAAGTAACCAAAATACTCTCGAAACCAAAAAAATTACCAGAATACCACCGAAACCCAAGAAATGACCAAAATACCCCCGAAACACAAAAAATGACCAAAATACCCTCGAAACATAAAAATTACCAAAATAATCCCTGAAACCCAAAAGTAACCAAAATACACTCGAAACCAAAAAAATTACCAGAATACTACCGAAACCCAAGAAATGACCAAAATACCCCCGAAACACAAAAAATGACCAAAATACCCTCGAAACATAAAAATTACCAAAATAATCCCGAAACCTAAAAGTAACCAAAATACTCTCGAAACCAAAAAAATTACCAGAATACCTACGAAACCCAAGAAATGACCAAAATACCCCCGAAACACAAAAAATGACCAAAATACCCTCGAAACATAAAAATTACGAAAATAATTCCCGAAACCTAAAAATGACCAAAATACTCACGAAACCAAAAAAATTACCAGAATACCACCGAAACCCAAGAAATGACCAAAATACCCCCGAAACGCAAAAAATGACCAAAATTCCCTCGAAACATAAAAATTACCAAAATAATCCCTGAAACCTAAAAGTAACCAAAATAATCTCGAAACCAAAAAAATTACCAGAATACCACCGAAACCCAAGAAATGACCAAAATACCCCCGAAACGCAAAAAATGACCAAAATACCCTCGAAACATAAAAATTACCAAAATAATCCCCGAAACCTAAAAGTAACCAAAATACTCTCGAAACCAAAAAAATTACCAGAATACCACCGAAACCCAAAAAATGACCAAAATACCCCCGAAACACAAAAAATGACCAAAATACCCTGGAAACCTAAAAATTACCAAAATAATCCCCGAAACCTAAAAGTAACCAAAATACTCTCGAAACCAAAAAAATTACCAGAATACCACCGAAACCCAAGAAATGACCAAAATACCCCCGAAACACAAAAAATGACCAAAATACCCTCGAAACATAAAAATTACCAAAATAATCCCGAGACCTAAAAGTAACCAAAATACTCTCGAAGGCAAAAAAATTAACAGAATACCACCGAAACCCAAGAAATGACCAAAATACCCCCGAAACACAAAAAATGACCAAAATACCCTCGAAACATAAAAATTACCAAAATAACCCCCGAAACCTAAAAGTAACCAAAATACTCTCGAAACCAAAAAAATTACCAGAATACCTCTGAAACCCAAGAAATGACCAAAATACCCCCGAAACCCAAAAAATGACCAAAATACCCTCGAAACATAAAAATTACCAAAATAATCCCCGAAACCTAAAAGTAACCAAAATACTCTCGAATCCAAAAAAATTACCAGAATACCTCCGAAACCCAAGAAATGACCAAAATACCCCCGAAACGCAAAAAATGACCAAAATACCCTCGAAACAAAAAAATTACCAAAAGAATCCCCGAAACCTAAAAGTAACCAAAATACTCTCGAAACCAAAAAAATTACCAGAATACCCCCGAAACCCAAGAAATGACCAAAATACCCCCGAAACACAAAAAATGACCAAAATACCCTGGAAACCTAAAAATTACCAAAATAATCCCCGAAACATAAAAGTAACCAAAATACTCTCGAAACCAAAAAAATTACCAGAATACCTCCGAAACCCAAGAAATGACCAAAATACCCCCAAAACACAAAAAATGACCAAAATACCCTCGAAACATAAAAATTACCAAAACATTTCCCGAAACCCAAAAGTAACCAAAATACTCTCGAAACCAAAAAAATTACCAGAATACCACCGAAACCCAAGAAATGACCAAAATACCCCCGAAACACAAAAAATGACCAAAATACCCTCGAAACATAAAAATTACCAAAATAATCCCGAAACCTAAAAGTAACCAAAATACTCTCGAAAGCAAAAAAATTACCAGAATACCACCGAAACCCAAGAAATGACCAAAATACCCCCGAAACACAAAAAATGACCAAAATACCCTCGAAACATAAAAATTACCAAAATAACCCCCGAAACCTAAAAGTAACCAAAATACTCTCGAAACCAAAAAAATTACCAGAATACCACCGAAACCCAAGAAATGACCAAAATACCCCCGAAACGCAAAAAATGACCAAATTACCCTCGAAACATAAAAATTACAAAAATAACCCCCGAAACCTAAAAGTAACCAAAATACTCTCGAAACCAAAAAAATTACCAGAATACCACCGAAACCCAAGAAATGACCAAAATACCCCCGAAACACAAAAAATGACCAAAATACCCTGGAAACCTAAAAATTACCAAAATAATCCCCGAAACCTAAAAGTAACCAAAATACTCTCGAAACCAAAAAAATTACCAGAATACCACCGAAACCCAAGAAATGACCAAAATACCCTAGAAACCTAAAAATTACCAAAATAATCCCCGAAACCTATAAGTAACCAAAATACTCTCGAAACCAAAAAAATTACCAGATTACCTCCGAAACCCAAGAAATGACCAAAATACCCCCGAAACGCAAAAAATGACCAAAATACCCTCGAAACATAAAAATTACCAAAATAATCCCCGAAACCTAAAAGTAACCAAAATACTCTCGAAACCAAAAAAATTACCAGAATACCACCGAAACCCAAGAAATGACCAAAATACCCCCGAAACACAAAAAATGACCAAAATACCCTCGAAACATAAAAATTACCAAAATAATCCCCGAAACCTAAAAGTAACCAAAATACTCTCGAAACCAAAAAAATTACCATAATACCACCGAAACCCAAGAAATGACCAAAATACCCCCGAAACCCAAAAAATGACCAAAATACCCTCGAAACATAAAAATTACCAAAATAATCCCCGAAACCTAAAAGTAACCAAAATACTCTCGAAACCAAAAAAATTACCAGAATACCACCGAAACCCAAGAAATGACCAAAATACCCCCCCGAAACGCAAAAAATGACCAAATTACCCTCGAAACATAAAAATTACCAAAATAATCCCCGAAACCTAAAAGTAACCAAAATACTCTCGAAACCAAAAAAATTACCAAAATACCACCGAAACCCAAGAAATGACCAAAATACCCCCGAAACACAAAAAATGACCAAAATACCCTGGAAACATAAAAATTACAAAAATAACCCCCGAAACCTAAAAGTAACCAAAATACTCTCGAAACCAAAAAAATTACCAGAATACCACCGAAACCCAAGAAATGACCAAAATACCCCCGAACACAAAAAATGACCAAAATACCCAGGAAACCTAAAAATTACCAAAATAATTCCCGAAACCTAAAAGTAACCAAAATACTCTCGAAACCAAAAAAATTACCAGAATACCACCGAAACCCAAGAAATGACCAAAATACCCTAGAAACCTAAAAATTACCAAAATAATCCCCGAAACCTAAAAGTAACCAAAATACTCTCGAAACCAAAAAAATTACCAGAATACCTCCGAAACCCATGAAATGACCAAAATACCCCCGAAACACAAAAAATGACCAAAATACCCTCGAAACATAAAAATTACGAAAATAATCCCCGAAACCTAAAAATGACCAAAATACTCACGAAACCAAAAAAATTACCAGAATACAACCGAAACCCAAGAAATGACCAAAATACCCCCGAAACGCAAAAAATGACCAAAATACCCTCGAAACATAAAAATTACCAAAATAATCCCCGAAACCTAAAAGTAACCAAAATACACTCGAAACCAAAAAAATTACCAGAATACCACCGAAACCCAAGAAATGACCAAAATACCCCCGAAACACAAAAAATGACCAAAATACCCTCGAAACATAAAAATTACCAAAATAATCCCGAAACCTAAAAATAACCAAAATACTCTCGAAACCAAAAAAATTACCAGAATACCTACGAAACCCAAGAAATGACCAAAATACCCCCGAAACACAAAAAATGACCAAAATACCCTCGAAACATAAAAATTACCAAAATAATCCCCGAAACCTAAAAATGACCAAAATACTCACGAAACCAAAAAAATTACCAGAATACCACCGAAACCCAAGAATTGACCAAAATACCCCCGAAACGCAAAAAATGACCAAAATACCCTCGAAACATAAAAATTAACAAAATAATCCCTGAAACCTAAAAGTAACCAAAATAATCTCGAAACCAAAAAAATTACCAGAATACCACCGAAACCCAAGAAATGACCAAAATACCCCCGAAACGCAAAAAATGACCAAAATACCCTCGAAACATAAAAATTACCAAAATAATCCCCGAAACCTAAAAGTAACCAAAATACTCTCGAAACCAAAAAAATTACCAGAATACCACCGAAACCCAAAAATGACCAAAATACCCCCGAAACACAAAAATGACCAAAATACCCTGGAAACCTAAAAATTACCAAAATAATCCCCGAAACCTAAAAGTAACCAAAATACTCACGAAACCAAAAAAATTACCAGAATACCACCGAAACCCAAGAAATGACCAAAATACCCCCGAAACGCAAAAAATGACCAAAATACCCTCGAAACATAAAAATTAACAAAATAATCCCTGAAACCTAAAAGTAACCAAAATAATCTCGAAACCAAAAAAATTACCAGAATACCACCGAAACCCAAGAAATGACCAAAATACCCCGAAACGCAAAAAATGACCAAAATACCCTCGAAACATAAAAATTACCAAAATAATCCCCGAAACCTAAAAGTAACCAAAATACTCTCGAAACAAAAAAAATTACCAGAATACCACCGAAACCCAAAAATGACCAAAATACCCCCGAAACACAAAAATGACCAAATACCCTGGAAACCTAAAAATTACCAAAATAATCCCCGAAACCTAAAAGTAACCAAAATACTCTCGAAACCAAAAAAATTACCAGAATACCACCGAAACCCAAGAAATGACCAAAATACCCCCGAAACACAAAAAATGACCAAAATACCCTCGAAACATAAAAATTACCAAAATAATCCCGAGACCTAAAAGTAACCAAAATACTCTCGAAAGCAAAAAAATTAACAGAATACCACCGAAACCCAAGAAATGACCAAAATACCCCCGAAACACAAAAAATGACCAAAATACCCTCGAAACATAAAAATTACCAAAACATTTCCCGAAACCCAAAAGTAACCAAAATACTCTCGAAACCAAAAAAATTACCAGAATACCACCGAAACCCAAGAAATGACCAAAATACCCCCGAAACACAAAAAATGACCAAAATACCCTCGAAACATAAAAATTACCAAAATAATCCCCGAAACCTAAAAGTAACCAAAATACTCTCGAAACCAAAAAAATTACCATAATACCACCGAAACCCAAGAAATGACCAAAATACCCCCGAAACCCAAAAAATGACCAAAATACCCTCGAAACATAAAAATTACCAAAATAATCCCCGAAACCTAAAAGTAACCAAAATACTCACGAAACCAAAAAAATTACCAGAATACCACCGAAACCCAAGAAATGACCAAAATACCCCCGAAACGCAAAAAATGACCAAAATACCCTCGAAACATAAAAATTAACAAAATAATCCCTGAAACCTAAAAGTAACCAAAATAATCTCGAAACCAAAAAAATTACCAGAATACCACCGAAACCCAAGAAATGACCAAAATACCCCCGAAACGCAAAAAATGACCAAAATACCCTCGAAACATAAAAATTACCAAAATAATCCCCGAAACCTAAAAGTAACCAAAATACTCTCGAAACAAAAAAAATTACCAGAATACCACCGAAACCCAAAAAATGACCAAAATACCCCCGAAACACAAAAAATGACCAAAATACCCTGGAAACCTAAAAATTACCAAAATAATCCCCGAAACCTAAAAGTAACCAAAATACTCTCGAAACCAAAAAAATTACCAGAATACCACCGAAACCCAAGAAATGACCAAAATACCCCCGAAACACAAAAAATGACCAAAATACCCTCGAAACATAAAAATTACCAAAATAATCCCGAGACCTAAAAGTAACCAAAATACTCTCGAAAGCAAAAAAATTAACAGAATACCACCGAAACCCAAGAAATGACCAAAATACCCCCGAAACACAAAAAATGACCAAAATACCCTCGAAACATAAAAATTACCAAAACATTTCCCGAAACCCAAAAGTAACCAAAATACTCTCGAAACCAAAAAAATTACCAGAATACCACCGAAACCCAAGAAATGACCAAAATACCCCCGAAACACAAAAAATGACCAAAATACCCTCGAAACATAAAAATTACCAAAATAATCCCCGAAACCTAAAAGTAACCAAAATACTCTCGAAACCAAAAAAATTACCATAATACCACCGAAACCCAAGAAATGACCAAAATACCCCCGAAACCCAAAAAATGACCAAAATACCCTCGAAACATAAAAATTACCAAAATAATCCCCGAAACCTAAAAGTAACCAAAATACTCTCGAAACCAAAAAAATTACCAGAATACCACCGAAACCCAAGAAATGACCAAAATACCCCCCCGAAACGCAAAAAATGACCAAAATACCCTCGAAACATAAAAATTACCAAAACATTTCCCGAAACCCAAAAGTAACCAAAATACTCTCGAAACCAAAAAAATTACCAGAATACCACCGAAACCCAAGAAATGACCAAAATACCCCCGAAACACAAAAAATGACCAAAATACCCTCGAAACATAAAAATTACCAAAATAATCCCTGAAACCCAAAAGTAACCAAAATACTCTCGAAACCAAAAAATTTACCAGAATACCACCGAAACCCAAGAAATGACCAAAATACCCCCGAAACACAAAAAATGACCAAAATACCCTCGAAACATAAAAATTACCAAAATAATCCCCGAAACCTAAAAGTAACCAAAATACTCTCGAAACCAAAAAAATTACCAGAATACCTACGAAACCCAAGAAATGACCAAAATACCCCCGAAACACAAAAAATGACCAAAATACCCTCGAAACATAAAAATTACGAAAATAATCCCCGAAACCTAAAAATGACCAAAATACTCACGAAACCAAAAAAATTACCAGAATACCACCGAAACCCAAGAAATGACCAAAATACCCCCGAAACGCAAAAAATGACCAAAATACCCTCGAAACATAAAAATTACCAAAATAATCCCCGAAACCTAAAAGTAACCAAAATACTCTCGAAACCAAAAAAATTACCAGAATACCACCGAAACCCAAGAAATGACCAAAATACCCCCGAAACGCAAAAAATGACCAAAATACCCTCGAAACATAAAAATTACCAAAACAATTCCCGAAACCTAAAAGTAACCAAAATACTCTCGAAACCAAAAAAATTACCAGAATACCTCCGAAACCCAAGGAATGACCAAAATACCCCCGAAACCCAAAAAATGACCAAAATACCCTCGAAACATAAAAATTGCCAAAATAATCCCCGAAACCTAAAAGTGACCAAAATACTCTCGAAACCAAAAAAATTACCAGAATACCTCCGAAACCCAAGAAATGACCAAAATACCCCCGAAACACAAAAAATGACCAAAATACCCTCGAAACATAAAAATTACCAAAATAACCCCCGAAACCTAAAAGTAACCAAAATACTCTCGAAACCAAAAAAATTACCAGAATACCACCGAAACCCAAGAAATGACCAAAATACCCCCGAAACCCAAAAAATGACCAAAATACCCTCGAAACATAAAAATTACCAAAATAATCCCCGAAACATAAAAGTAACCAAAATACTCTCGAAACCAAAAAAATTACCAGAATACCTCCGAAACCCAAGAAATGACCAAAATACCCCCAAAACACAAAAAATGACCAAAATACCCTCGAAACATAAAAATTACCAAAACATTTCCCGAAACCCAAAAGTAACCAAAATACTCTCGAAACCAAAAAAATTACCAGAATACCACCGAAACCCAAGAAATGACCAAAATACCCCCGAAACACAAAAAATGACCAAAATACCCTCGAAACATAAAAATTACCAAAATAATCCCGAAACCTAAAAGTCACCAAAATACTCTCGAAAGCAAAAAAATTACCAGAATACCACCGAAACCCAAGAAATGACCAAAATACCCCCGAAACACAAAAAATGACCAAAATACCCTCGAAACATAAAAATTACCAAAATAACCCCCGAAACCTAAAAGTAACCAAAATACTCTCGAAACCAAAAAAATTACCAGAATACCACCGAAACCCAAGAAATGACCAAAATACCCCCGAAACGCAAAAAATGACCAAATTACCCTCGAAACATAAAAATTACAAAAATAACCCCCGAAACCTAAAAGTAACCAAAATACTCTCGAAACCAAAAAAATTACCAGAATACCACCGAAACCCAAGAAATGACCAAAATACCCCCGAAACACAAAAAATGACCAAAATACCCTGGAAACCTAAAAATTACCAAAATAATCCCCGAAACCTAAAAGTAACCAAAATACTCTCGAAACCAAAAAAATTACCAGAATACCACCGAAACCCAAGAAATGACCAAAATACCCTAGAAACCTAAAAATTACCAAAATAATCCCCGAAACCTAAAAGTAACCAAAATACTCTCGAAACCAAAAAAATTACCAGAATACCACCGAAACCCAAGAAATGACCAAAATACCCCCAAAACACAAAAAATGACCAAAATACCCTCGAAACATAAAAATTACCAAAACATTTCCCGAAACCCAAAAGTAACCAAAATACTCTCGAAACCAAAAAAATTACCAGAATACCACCGAAACCCAAGAAATGACCAAAATACCCCCGAAACACAAAAAATGACCAAAATACCCTCGAAACATAAAAATTACCAAAATAATCCCTGAAACCCAAAAGTAACCAAAATACACTCGAAACCAAAAAAATTACCAGAATACTACCGAAACCCAAGAAATGACCAAAATACCCCCGAAACACAAAAAATGACCAAAATACCCTCGAAACATAAAAATTACCAAAATAATCCCGAAACCTAAAAGTAACCAAAATACTCTCGAAACCAAAAAAATTACCAGAATACCTACGAAACCCAAGAAATGACCAAAATACCCCCGAAACACAAAAAATGACCAAAATACCCTCGAAACATAAAAATTACGAAAATAATCCCCGAAACCTAAAAATGACCAAAATACTCACGAAACCAAAAAAATTACCAGAATACCACCGAAACCCAAGAAATGACCAAAATACCCCCGAAACGCAAAAAAATGACCAAAATACCCTCGAAACATAAAAATTACCAAAATAATCCCTGAAACCTAAAAGTAACCAAAATAATCTCGAAACCAAAAAAATTACCAGAATACCACCGAAACCCAAGAAATGACCAAAATACCCCCGAAACGCAAAAAATGACCAAAATACCCTCGAAACATAAAAATTACCAAAATAATCCCCGAAACCTAAAAGTAACCAAAATACTCTCGAAACCAAAAAAATTACCAGAATACCACCGAAACCCAAAAAATGACCAAAATACCCCCGAAACACAAAAAATGACCAAAATACCCTGGAAACCTAAAAATTACCAAAATAATCCCCGAAACCTAAAAGTAACCAAAATACTCTCGAAACCAAAAAAATTACCAGAATACCACCGAAACCCAAGAAATGACCAAAATACCCCCGAAACACAAAAAATGACCAAAATACCCTCGAAACATAAAAATTACCAAAATAATCCCGAGACCTAAAAGTAACCAAAATACTCTCGAAAGCAAAAAAATTAACAGAATACCACCGAAACCCAAGAAATGACCAAAATACCCCCGAAACACAAAAAATGACCAAAATACCCTCGAAACATAAAAATTACCAAAATAACCCCCGAAACCTAAAAGTAACCAAAATACTCTCGAAACCAAAAAAATTACCAGAATACCTCTGAAACCCAAGAAATGACCAAAATACCCCCGAAACCCAAAAAATGACCAAAATACCCTCGAAACATAAAAATTACCAAAATAATCCCCGAAACCTAAAAGTAACCAAAATACTCTCGAATCCAAAAAAATTACCAGAATACCTCCGAAACCCAAGAAATGACCAAAATACCCCCGAAACGCAAAAAATGACAAAAATTCCCTCGAAACAAAAAAATTACCAAAAGAATCCCCGAAACCTAAAAGTAACCAAAATACTCTCGAAACCAAAAAAATTACCAGAATACCACCGAAACCCAAGAAATGACCAAAATACCCCCGAAACGCAAAAAATGACCAAATTACCCTCGAAACATAAAAATTACCAAAATAATCCCCGAAACCTAAAAGTAACCAAAATACTCTCGAAACCAAAAAAATTACCAAAATACCACCGAAACCCAAGAAATGACCAAAATACCCCCGAAACACATAAAATTACCAAAATACCCTCGAAACATAAAAATTACCAAAATAATCCCCGAAACCTATAAGTAACCAAAATACTCTCGAAACCAAAAAAATTACCAGATTACCTCCGAAACCCAAGAAATGACCAAAATACCCCCGAAACGCAAAAAATGACCAAAATACCCTCGAAACATAAAAATTACCAAAATAATCCCCGAAACCTAAAAGTAACCAAAATACTCTCGAAACCAAAAAAATTACCAGAATACCACCGAAACCCAAGAAATGACCAAAATACCCCCGAAACACAAAAAATGACCAAAATACCCTCGAAACATAAAAATTACCAAAATAATCCCCGAAACCTAAAAGTAACCAAAACACTCTCGAAACCAAAAAAATTACCATAATACCACCGAAACCCAAGAAATGACCAAAATACCCCCGAAACCCAAAAAATGACCAAAATACCCTCGAAACATAAAAATTACCAAAATAATCCCCGAAACCTAAAAGTAACCAAAATACTCTCGAAACCAAAAAAATTACCAGAATACCACCGAAACCCAAGAAATGACCAAAATACCCCCCCGAAACGCAAAAAATGACCAAATTACCCTCGAAACATAAAAATTACCAAAATAATCCCCGAAACCTAAAAGTAACCAAAATACTCTCGAAACCAAAAAAATTACCAAAATACCACCGAAACCCAAGAAATGACCAAAATACCCCCGAAACACAAAAAATGACAAAAATACCCTGGAAACATAAAAATTACAAAAATAACCCCCGAAACCTAAAAGTAACCAAAATACTCTCGAAACCAAAAAAATTACCAGAATACCACCGAAACCCAAGAAATGACCAAAATACCCCCGAAACGCAAAAAATGACCAAAATACCCTCGAAACAAAAAAATTACCAAAAGAATCCCCGAAACCTAAAAGTAACCAAAATACTCTCGAAACCAAAAAAATTACCAGAATACCCCCGAAACCCAAGAAATGACCAAAATACCCCCGAAACACAAAAAATGACCAAAATACCCTGGAAACCTAAAAATTACCAAAATAATCCCCGAAACATAAAAGTAACCAAAATACTCTCGAAACCAAAAAAATTACCAGAATACCTCCGAAACCCAAGAAATGACCAAAATACCCCCAAAACACAAAAAATGACCAAAATACCCTCGAAACATAAAAATTACCAAAACATTTCCCGAAACCCAAAAGTAACCAAAATACTCTCGAAACCAAAAAAATTACCAGAATACCACCGAAACCCAAGAAATGACCAAAATACCCCCGAAACACAAAAAATGACCAAAATACCCTCGAAACATAAAAATTACCAAAATAATCCCGAAACCTAAAAGTAACCAAAATACTCTCGAAAGCAAAAAAATTACCAGAATACCACCGAAACCCAAGAAATGACCAAAATACCCCCGAAACACAAAAAATGACCAAAATACCCTCGAAACATAAAAATTACCAAAATAACCCCCGAAACCTAAAAGTAACCAAAATACTCTCGAAACCAAAAAAATTACCAGAATACCACCGAAACCCAAGAAATGACCAAAATACCCCCGAAACGCAAAAAATGACCAAATTACCCTCGAAACATAAAAATTACAAAAATAACCCCCGAAACCTAAAAGTAACCAAAATACTCTCGAAACCAAAAAAATTACCAGAATACCACCGAAACCCAAGAAATGACCAAAATACCCCCGAAACACAAAAAATGACCAAAATACCCTGGAAACCTAAAAATTACCAAAATAATCCCCGAAACCTAAAAGTAACCAAAATACTCTCGAAACCAAAAAAATTACCAGAATACCACCGAAACCCAAGAAATGACCAAAATACCCTAGAAACCTAAAAATTACCAAAATAATCCCCGAAACCTATAAGTAACCAAAATACTCTCGAAACCAAAAAAATTACCAGATTACCTCCGAAACCCAAGAAATGACCAAAATACCCCCGAAACGCAAAAAATGACCAAAATACCCTCGAAACATAAAAATTACCAAAATAATCCCCGAAACCTAAAAGTAACCAAAATACTCTCGAAACCAAAAAAATTACCAGAATACCACCGAAACCCAAGAAATGACCAAAATACCCCCGAAACACAAAAAATGACCAAAATACCCTCGAAACATAAAAATTACCAAAATAATCCCCGAAACCTAAAAGTAACCAAAATACTCTCGAAACCAAAAAAATTACCATAATACCACCGAAACCCAAGAAATGACCAAAATACCCCCGAAACCCAAAAAATGACCAAAATACCCTCGAAACATAAAAATTACCAAAATAATCCCCGAAACCTAAAAGTAACCAAAATACTCTCGAAACCAAAAAAATTACCAGAATACCACCGAAACCCAAGAAATGACCAAAATACCCCCCCGAAACGCAAAAAATGACCAAATTACCCTCGAAACATAAAAATTACCAAAATAATCCCCGAAACCTAAAAGTAACCAAAATACTCTCGAAACCAAAAAAATTACCAAAATACCACCGAAACCCAAGAAATGACCAAAATACCCCCGAAACACAAAAAATGACCAAAATACCCTGGAAACATAAAAATTACAAAAATAACCCCCGAAACCTAAAAGTAACCAAAATACTCTCGAAACCAAAAAAATTACCAGAATACCACCGAAACCCAAGAAATGACCAAAATACCCCCGAACACAAAAAATGACCAAAATACCCAGGAAACCTAAAAATTACCAAAATAATTCCCGAAACCTAAAAGTAACCAAAATACTCTCGAAACCAAAAAAATTACCAGAATACCACCGAAACCCAAGAAATGACCAAAATACCCTAGAAACCTAAAAATTACCAAAATAATCCCCGAAACCTAAAAGTAACCAAAATACTC
The DNA here is from genome assembly GCA_033629205.1 of Lithocarpus polystachyus. Classification (NCBI taxonomy): domain Eukaryota; kingdom Viridiplantae; phylum Streptophyta; class Magnoliopsida; order Fagales; family Fagaceae; genus Lithocarpus; species Lithocarpus polystachyus. Next base: position 34,091,355 of record CM066169.1, on the reverse strand, counting down.
TCGAAACCAAAAAAATTACCAGAATACCTCCGAAACCCATGAAATGACCAAAATACCCCCGAAACACAAAAAATGACCAAAATACCCTCGAAACATAAAAATTACGAAAATAATCCCCGAAACCTAAAAATGACCAAAATACTCACGAAACCAAAAAAATTACCAGAATACAACCGAAACCCAAGAAATGACCAAAATACCCCCGAAACGCAAAAAATGACCAAAATACCCTCGAAACATAAAAATTACCAAAATAATCCCCGAAACCTAAAAGTAACCAAAATACACTCGAAACCAAAAAAATTACCAGAATACCACCGAAACCCAAGAAATGACCAAAATACCCCCGAAACACAAAAAATGACCAAAATACCCTCGAAACATAAAAATTACCAAAATAATCCCGAAACCTAAAAATAACCAAAATACTCTCGAAACCAAAAAAATTACCAGAATACCTACGAAACCCAAGAAATGACCAAAATACCCCCGAAACACAAAAAATGACCAAAATACCCTCGAAACATAAAAATTACCAAAATAATCCCCGAAACCTAAAAATGACCAAAATACTCACGAAACCAAAAAAATTACCAGAATACCACCGAAACCAAAGAATTGACCAAAATACCCCCGAAACGCAAAAAATGACCAAAATACCCTCGAAACATAAAAATTAACAAAATAATCCCTGAAACCTAAAAGTAACCAAAATAATCTCGAAACCAAAAAAATTACCAGAATACCACCGAAACCCAAGAAATGACCAAAATACCCCCGAAACGCAAAAAATGACCAAAATACCCTCGAAACATAAAAATTACCAAAATAATCCCCGAAACCTAAAAGTAACCAAAATACTCTCGAAACCAAAAAAATTACCAGAATACCACCGAAACCCAAAAAATGACCAAAATACCCCCGAAACACAAAAAATGACCAAAATACCCTGGAAACCTAAAAATTACCAAAATAATCCCCGAAACCTAAAAGTAACCAAAATACTCACGAAACCAAAAAAATTACCAGAATACCACCGAAACCCAAGAAATGACCAAAATACCCCCGAAACGCAAAAAATGACCAAAATACCCTCGAAACATAAAAATTAACAAAATAATCCCTGAAACCTAAAAGTAACCAAAATAATCTCGAAACCAAAAAAATTACCAGAATACCACCGAAACCCAAGAAATGACCAAAATACCCCCGAAACGCAAAAAATGACCAAAATACCCTCGAAACATAAAAATTACCAAAATAATCCCCGAAACCTAAAAGTAACCAAAATACTCTCGAAACAAAAAAAATTACCAGAATACCACCGAAACCCAAAAAATGACCAAAATACCCCCGAAACACAAAAAATGACCAAAATACCCTGGAAACCTAAAAATTACCAAAATAATCCCCGAAACCTAAAAGTAACCAAAATACTCTCGAAACCAAAAAAATTACCAGAATACCACCGAAACCCAAGAAATGACCAAAATACCCCCGAAACACAAAAAATGACCAAAATACCCTCGAAACATAAAAATTACCAAAATAATCCCGAGACCTAAAAGTAACCAAAATACTCTCGAAAGCAAAAAAATTAACAGAATACCACCGAAACCCAAGAAATGACCAAAATACCCCCGAAACACAAAAAATGACCAAAATACCCTCGAAACATAAAAATTACCAAAACATTTCCCGAAACCCAAAAGTAACCAAAATACTCTCGAAACCAAAAAAATTACCAGAATACCACCGAAACCCAAGAAATGACCAAAATACCCCCGAAACACAAAAAATGACCAAAATACCCTCGAAACATAAAAATTACCAAAATAATCCCTGAAACCCAAAAGTAACCAAAATACTCTCGAAACCAAAAAATTTACCAGAATACCACCGAAACCCAAGAAATGACCAAAATACCCCCGAAACACAAAAAATGACCAAAATACCCTCGAAACATAAAAATTACCAAAATAATCCCCGAAACCTAAAAGTAACCAAAATACTCTCGAAACCAAAAAAATTACCAGAATACCTACGAAACCCAAGAAATGACCAAAATACCCCCGAAACACAAAAAATGACCAAAATACCCTCGAAACATAAAAATTACGAAAATAATCCCCGAAACCTAAAAATGACCAAAATACTCACGAAACCAAAAAAATTACCAGAATACCACCGAAACCCAAGAAATGACCAAAATACCCCCGAAACGCAAAAAATGACCAAAATACCCTCGAAACATAAAAATTACCAAAACAATTCCCGAAACCTAAAAGTAACCAAAATACTCTCGAAACCAAAAAAATTACCAGAATACCTCCGAAACCCAAGGAATGACCAAAATACCCCCGAAACCCAAAAAATGACCAAAATACCCTCGAAACATAAAAATTGCCAAAATAATCCCCGAAACCTAAAAGTGACCAAAATACTCTCGAAACCAAAAAAATTACCAGAATACCTCCGAAACCCAAGAAATGACCAAAATACCCCCGAAACACAAAAAATGACCAAAATACCCTCGAAACATAAAAATTACCAAAATAACCCCCGAAACCTAAAAGTAACCAAAATACTCTCGAAACCAAAAAAATTACCAGAATACCACCGAAACCCAAGAAATGACCAAAATACCCCCGAAACCCAAAAAATGACCAAAATACCCTCGAAACATAAAAATTACCAAAATAATCCCCGAAACATAAAAGTAACCAAAATACTCTCGAAACCAAAAAAATTACCAGAATACCTCCGAAACCCAAGAAATGACCAAAATACCCCCAAAACACAAAAAATGACCAAAATACCCTCGAAACATAAAAATTACCAAAACATTTCCCGAAACCCAAAAGTAACCAAAATACTCTCGAAACCAAAAAAATTACCAGAATACCACCGAAACCCAAGAAATGACCAAAATACCCCCGAAACACAAAAAATGACCAAAATACCCTCGAAACATAAAAATTACCAAAATAATCCCGAAACCTAAAAGTCACCAAAATACTCTCGAAAGCAAAAAAATTACCAGAATACCACCGAAACCCAAGAAATGACCAAAATACCCCCGAAACACAAAAAATGACCAAAATACCCTCGAAACATAAAAATTACCAAAATAACCCCCGAAACCTAAAAGTAACCAAAATACTCTCGAAACCAAAAAAATTACCAGAATACCACCGAAACCCAAGAAATGACCAAAATACCCCCGAAACGCAAAAAATGACCAAATTACCCTCGAAACATAAAAATTACAAAAATAACCCCCGAAACCTAAAAGTAACCAAAATACTCTCGAAACCAAAAAAATTACCAGAATACCACCGAAACCCAAGAAATGACCAAAATACCCCCGAAACACAAAAAATGACCAAAATACCCTGGAAACCTAAAAATTACCAAAATAATCCCCGAAACCTAAAAGTAACCAAAATACTCTCGAAACCAAAAAAATTACCAGAATACCACCGAAACCCAAGAAATGACCAAAATACCCTAGAAACCTAAAAATTACCAAAATAATCCCCGAAACCTAAAAGTAACCAAAATACTCTCGAAACCAAAAAAATTACCAGAATACCACCGAAACCCAAGAAATGACCAAAATACCCCCAAAACACAAAAAATGACCAAAATACCCTCGAAACATAAAAATTACCAAAACATTTCCCGAAACCCAAAAGTAACCAAAATACTCTCGAAACCAAAAAAATTACCAGAATACCACCGAAACCCAAGAAATGACCAAAATACCCCCGAAACACAAAAAATGACCAAAATACCCTCGAAACATAAAAATTACCAAAATAATCCCTGAAACCCAAAAGTAACCAAAATACACTCGAAACCAAAAAAATTACCAGAATACTACCGAAACCCAAGAAATGACCAAAATACCCCCGAAACACAAAAAATGACCAAAATACCCTCGAAACATAAAAATTACCAAAATAATCCCGAAACCTAAAAGTAACCAAAATACTCTCGAAACCAAAAAAATTACCAGAATACCTACGAAACCCAAGAAATGACCAAAATACCCCCGAAACACAAAAAATGACCAAAATACCCTCGAAACATAAAAATTACGAAAATAATCCCCGAAACCTAAATGACCAAAATACTCACGAAACCAAAAAAATTACCAGAATACCAACGAAACCCAAGAAATGACCAAAATACCCCCGAAACGCAAAAAATGACCAAAATACCCTCGAAACATAAAAATTACCAAAATAATCCCCGAAACCTAAAAGTAACCAAAATACTCTCGAAACCAAAAAAATTACCAGAATACCACCGAAACCCAAGAAATGACCAAAATACCCCCGAAACGCAAAAAATGACCAAAATACCCTCGAAACATAAAAATTACCAAAATAATCCCCGAAACCTAAAAGTAACCAAAATACTCTCAAAACCAAAAAAATTACCAGAATACCACCGAAACCCAAGAAATGACCAAAATACCCCCGAAACACAAAAAATGACCAAAATACCCTGGAAACCTAAAAATTACCAAAATAATCCCCGAAACCTAAAAGTAACCAAAATACTCTCGAAACCAAAAAAATTACCAAAATACCACCGAAACCCAAGAAATGACCAAAATACCCCCGAAACACAAAAAATGACCAAAATACCCTCGAAACATAAAAATTACCAAAATAATCCCGTGACCTAAAAGTAACCAAAATACTCTCGAAAGCAAAAAAATTAACAGAATACCACCGAAACCCAAGAAATGACCAAAATACCCCCGAAACACAAAAAATGACCAAAATACCCTCGAAACATAAAAATTACCAAAATAACCCCCGAAACCTAAAAGTAACCAAAATACTCTCGAAACCAAAAAAATTACCAGAATACCTCCGAAACCCAAGAAATGACCAAAATACCCCCGAAACCCAAAAAATGACCAAAATACCCTCGAAACATAAAAATTACCAAAATAATCCCCGAAACCTAAAAGTAACCAAAATACTCTCGAATCCAAAAAAATTACCAGAATACCACCGAAACCCAAGAAATGACCAAAATACCCCCGAAACGCAAAAAATGACAAAAATACCCTCGAAACATAAAAATTACCAAAAGAATCCCCGAAACCTAAAAGTAACCAAAATACTCTCGAAACCAAAAAAATTACCAGAATACCACCGAAACCCAAGAAATGACCAAAATACCCCCGAAACGCAAAAAATGACCAAAATACCCTCGAAACATAAAAATTACCAAAATAATCCCCGAAACCTAAAAGTAACCAAAATACTCTCGAAACCAAAAAAATTACCAGAATACCACCGAAACCCAAGAAATGACCAAAATACCCCCGAAACGCAAAAAATGACCAAAATACCCTCGAAACATAAAAATTACCAAAATAATCCCCGAAACCTAAAAGTAACCAAAATACTCTCGAAACCCAAATAATTTCCAAAATACCACCGAAACCCAAGAAATGACCAAAATACCCCCGAAACACATAAAATTACCAAAATACCCTCGAAACATAAAAATTACCAAAATAATCCCCGAAACCTATAAGTAACCAAAATACTCTCGAAACCAAAAAAATTACCAGATTACCTCCGAAACCCAAGAAATGACCAAAATACCCCCGAAACGCAAAAAATGACCAAAATACCCTCGAAACATAAAAATTACCAAAATAATCCCCGAAACCTAAAAGTAACCAAAATACTCTCGAAACCAAAAAAATTACCAGAATACCACCGAAACCCAAGAAATGACCAAAATACCCCCGAAACACAAAAAATGACCAAAATACCCTCGAAACATAAAAATTACCAAAATAATCCCGTGACCTAAAAGTAACCAAAATACTCTCGAAAGCAAAAAAATTAACAGAATACCACCGAAACCCAAGAAATGACCAAAATACCCCCGAAACACAAAAAATGACCAAAATACCCTCGAAACATAAAAATTACCAAAATAACCCCCGAAACCTAAAAGTAACCAAAATACTCTCGAAACCAAAAAAATTACCAGAATACCTCCGAAACCCAAGAAATGACCAAAATACCCCCGAAACCCAAAAAATGACCAAAATACCCTCGAAACATAAAAATTACCAAAATAATCCCCGAAACCTAAAAGTAACCAAAATACTCTCGAATCCAAAAAAATTACCAGAATACCACCGAAACCCAAGAAATGACCAAAATACCCCCGAAACGCAAAAAATGACAAAAATACCCTCGAAACATAAAAATTACCAAAAGAATCCCCGAAACCTAAAAGTAACCAAAATACTCTCGAAACCAAAAAAATTACCAGAATACCACCGAAACCCAAGAAATGACCAAAATACCCCCGAAACGCAAAAAATGACCAAAATACCCTCGAAACATAAAAATTACCAAAATAATCCCCGAAACCTAAAAGTAACCAAAATACTCTCGAAACCAAAAAAATTACCAGAATACCACCGAAACCCAAGAAATGACCAAAATACCCCCGAAACGCAAAAAATGACCAAAATACCCTCGAAACATAAAAATTACCAAAATAATCCCCGAAACCTAAAAGTAACCAAAATACTCTCGAAACCCAAATAATTTCCAAAATACCACCGAAACCCAAGAAATGACCAAAATACCCCCGAAACACATAAAATTACCAAAATACCCTCGAAACATAAAAATTACCAAAATAATCCCCGAAACCTATAAGTAACCAAAATACTCTCGAAACCAAAAAAATTACCAGATTACCTCCGAAACCCAAGAAATGACCAAAATACCCCCGAAACGCAAAAAATGACCAAAATACCCTCGAAACATAAAAATTACCAAAATAATCCCCGAAACCTAAAAGTAACCAAAATACTCTCGAAACCAAAAAAATTACCAGAATACCACCGAAACCCAAGAAATGACCAAAATACCCCCGAAACACAAAAAATGACCAAAATTCCCTCGAAACATAAAAATTACCAAAATAATCCCCGAAACCTAAAAGTAACCAAAATACTCTCGAAACCAAAAAAATTACCATAATACCACCGAAACCCAAGAAATGACCAAAATACCCCCGAAACCCAAAAAATGACCAAAATACCCTCGAAACATAAAAATTACCAAAATAATCCCCGAAACCTAAAAGTAACCAAAATACTCTCGAAACCAAAAAAATTACCAGAATACCACCGAAACCCAAGAAATGACCAAAATACCCCCGAAACGCAAAAAATGACCAAATTACCCTCGAAACATAAAAATTACCAAAATAATCCCCGAAACCAAAAAGTAACCAAAATACTCTCGAAACCAAAAAAATTACCAAAATACCACCGAAACCCAAGAAATGACCAAAATACCCCCGAAACACAAAAAATGACCAAAATACCCTCGAAACATAAAAATTACAAAAATAACCCCCGAAACCTAAAAGTAACCAAAATACTCTCGAAACCAAAAAAATTACCAGAATACCACCGAAACCCAAGAAATGACCAAAATACCCCCGAAACACAAAAAATGACCAAAATACCCTGGAAACCTAAAAATTAACAAAATAATCCCCGAAACCTAAAAGTAACCAAAATACTCTCGAAACCAAAAAAATTACCAGAATACCACCGAAACCCAAGAAATGACCAAAATACCCTAGAAACCTAAAAATTACCAAAATAATCCCCGAAACCTAAAAGTAACCAAAATACTCTCGAAACCAAAAAAATTACCAGAATACCTCCGAAACCCAAGAAATGACCAAAATACCCCCGAAACACAAAAAATGACCAAAATACCCTCGAAACATAAAAATTACGAAAATAATCCCCGAAACCTAAAAATGACCAAAATACTCACGAAACCAAAAAAATTACCAGAATACCACCGAAACCCAAGAAATGACCAAAATACCCCCGAAACGCAAAAAATGACCAAAATACCCTCGAAACATAAAAATTACCAAAATAATCCCCGAAACCTAAAAGTAACCAAAATACTCTCGAAACCAAAAAAATTACCAGAATACCACCGAAACCCAAGAAATGACCAAAATACCCCCGAAACCCAAGAAATGACCAAAATACCCCCGAAACACAAAAAATGACCAAAATACCCTCGAAACATAAAAATTACGAAAATAATCCCCGAAACCTAAAAATGACCAAAATACTCTCGAAACCAAAAAAATTACCAGAATACCACCGAAACCCAAGAAATGACCAAAATACCCCCGAAACGCAAAAAATGACCAAAATACCCTCGAAACATAAAAATTACCAAAATAATCCCCGAAACCTAAAAGTAACCAAAATACTCTCGAAACCAAAAAAATTACCAAAATACCACCGAAACCCAAGAAATGACCAAAATATCCCCGAAACACAAAAAATGACCAAAATACCCTCGAAACATAAAAATTACGAAAATAATCCCCGAAACCTAAAAATGACCAAAATACTCACGAAACCAAAAAAATTACCAGAATACCACCGAAACCCAAGAAATGACCAAAATACCCCCGAAACGCAAAAAATGACCAAAATACTCTCGAAACATAAAAATTACCAAAATAATCCCCGAAACCTAAAAGTAACCAAAATACTCTCGAAACCAAAAAAATTACCAGAATACCACCGAAACCCAAGAAATGACCAAAATACCCCCGAAACGCAAAAAATGACCAAAATACCCTCGAAACATAAAAATTACCAAAATAATCCCCGAAACCTAAAAGTAACCAAAATACTCTCGAAACCAAAAAAATTACCAGAATACCACCGAAACCCAAGAAATGACCAAAATACCCTAGAAACCTAAAAATTACCAAAATAATCCCCGAAACCTAAAAGTAACCAAAATACTCTCGAAACCAAAAAAATTACCAGAATACCTCCGAAACCCAAGAAATGACCAAAATACCCCCGAAACACAAAAAATGACCAAAATACCCTCGAAACATAAAAATTACGAAAATAATCCCCGAAACCTAAAAATGACCAAAATACTCACGAAACCAAAAAAATTACCAGAATACCACCGAAACCCAAGAAATGACCAAAATACCCCCGAAACGCAAAAAATGACCAAAATACCCTCGAAACATAAAAATTACCAAAATAATCCCCGAAACCTAAAAGTAACCAAAATACTCTCGAAACCAAAAAAATTACCAGAATACCACCGAAACCCAAGAAATGACCAAAATACCCCCGAAACGCAAAAAATGACCAAAATACCCTCGAAACATAAAAATTACCAAAACAATTCCCGAAACCTAAAAGTAACCAAAATACTCTCGAAACCAAAAAAATTACCAGAATACCACCGAAACCCAAGAAATGACCAAAATACCCCCGAAACACAAAAAATGACCAAAATACCCTCGAAACATAAAAATTACCAAAATAATCCCGAAACCTAAAAGTAACCAAAATACTCTCGAAACCAAAAAAATTACCAGAATACCACCGAAACCCAAGAAATGACCAAAATACCCCCGAAACATAAAAAATGACTAAAATACCCTCGAAACATAAAAATTACCAAAATAACCCCCGAAACCTAAAAGTAACCAAAATACTCTCGAAACCAAAAAAATTACCAGAATACCTCCGAAACCCAAGGAATGACCAAAATACCCCCGAAACCCAAAAAATGACCAAAATACCCTCGAAACATAAAAATTGCCAAAATAATCCCCGAAACCTAAAAGTGACCAAAATACTCTCGAAACCAAAAAACTTACCAGAATACCTCCGAAACCCAAGAAATGACCAAAATACCCCCGAAACACAAAAAATGACCAAAATACCCTCGAAACATAAAAATTACCAAAATAACCCCCGAAACCTAAAAGTAACCAAAATACTCTCGAAACCAAAAAAATTACCAGAATACCACCGAAACCCAAGAAATGACCAAAATACCCCCGAAACCCAAAAAATGACCAAAATACCCTCGAAACATAAAAATTACCAAAACAATTCCCGAAACCTAAAAGTAACCAAAATACTCTCGAAACCAAAAAAATTACCAGAATACCTCCGAAACCCAAGAAATGACCAAAATACCCCCGAAACACAAAAAATGACCAAAATACCATCGAAACATAAAAATTACCAAAATAATCCCGAAACCTAAAAGTAACCAAAATACTCTCGAAAGCAAAAAAATTACCAGAATACCACCGAAACCCAAGAAATGACCAAAATACCCCAGAAACACAAAAAATGACCAAGATACCCTCGAAACATAAAAATTACCAAAATAACCCCCGAAACCTAAAAGTAACCAAAATACTCTCGAAACCAAAAAAATTACCAGAATACCACCGAAACCCAAGAAATGACCAAAATACCCCCGAAACGCAAAAAATGACCAAATTACCCTCGAAACATAAAAATTACAAAAATAACCCCCGAAACCTAAAAGTAACCAAAATACTCTCGAAACCAAAAAAATTACCAGAATACCACCGAAACCCAAGAAATGACCAAAATACCCTAGAAACCTAAAAATTACCAAAATAATCCCCGAAACCTAAAAGTAACCAAAATACTCTCGAAACAAAAAAAATTACCAGAATACCAACGAAACCCAAGAAATGACCAAAATACCCCCGAAACACAAAAAATGACCAAAATACCCTCGAAACATAAAAATTACGAAAATAATCCCCGAAACCTAAAAATGACCAAAATACTCACGAAACCAAAAAAATTACCAGAATACCTACGAAACCCAAGAAATGACCAAAATACCCCCGAAACACAAAAAATGACCAAAATACCCTCGAAACATAAAAATTACGAAAATAATCCCCGAAACCTAAAAATGACCAAAATACTCACGAAACCAAAAAAATTACCAGAATACCACCGAAACCCAAGAAATGACCAAAATACCCCCGAAACGCAAAAAATGACCAAAATACCCTCGAAACATAAAAATTACCAAAATAATCCCCGAAACCTAAAAGTAACCAAAATACTCTCGAAACCAAAAAAATTACCAGAATACCACCGAAACCCAAGAAATGACCAAAATACCCCCGAAACGCAAAAAATGACCAAAATACCCTCGAAACATAAAAATTACCAAAACAATTCCCGAAACCTAAAAGTAACCAAAATACTCTCGAAACCAAAAAAATTACCAGAATACCACCGAAACCCAAGAAATGACCAAAATACCCCCGAAACACAAAAAATGACCAAAATACCCTCGAAACCAAAATAATCCCGAAACCTAAAAGTAACCAAAATACTCTCGAAACCAAAAAAATTACCAGAATACCACCGAAACCCAAGAAATGACCAAAATACCCCCGAAACATAAAAAATGACTAAAATACCCTCGAAACATAAAAATTACCAAAATAACCCCCGAAACCTAAAAGTAACCAAAATACTCTCGAAACCAAAAAAATTACCAGAATACCTCCGAAACCCAAGGAATGACCAAAATACCCCCGAAACCCAAAAAATGACCAAAATACCCTCGAAACATAAAAATTGCCAAAATAATCCCCGAAACCTAAAAGTGACCAAAATACTCTCGAAACCAAAAAACTTACCAGAATACCTCCGAAACCCAAGAAATGACCAAAATACCCCCGAAACACAAAAAATGACCAAAATACCCTCGAAACATAAAAATTACCAAAATAACCCCCGAAACCTAAAAGTAACCAAAATACTCTCGAAACCAAAAAAATTACCAGAATACCACCGAAACCCAAGAAATGACCAAAATACCCCCGAAACCCAAAAAATGACCAAAATACCCTCGAAACATAAAAATTACCAAAACAATTCCCGAAACCTAAAAGTAACCAAAATACTCTCGAAACCAAAAAAATTACCAGAATACCTCCGAAACCCAAGAAATGACCAAAATACCCCCGAAACACAAAAAATGACCAAAATACCATCGAAACATAAAAATTACCAAAATAATCCCGAAACCTAAAAGTAACCAAAATACTCTCGAAAGCAAAAAAATTACCAGAATACCACCGAAACCCAAGAAATGACCAAAATACCCCCGAAACACAAAAAATGACCAAGATACCCTCGAAACATAAAAATTACCAAAATAACCCCCGAAACCTAAAAGTAACCAAAATACTCTCGAAACCAAAAAAATTACCAGAATACCACCGAAACCCAAGAAATGACCAAAATACCCCCGAAACGCAAAAAATGACCAAATTACCCTCGAAACATAAAAATTACAAAAATAACCCCCGAAACCTAAAAGTAACCAAAATACTCTCGAAACCAAAAAAATTACCAGAATACCACCGAAACCCAAGAAATGACCAAAATACCCTAGAAACCTAAAAATTACCAAAATAATCCCCGAAACCTAAAAGTAACCAAAATACTCTCGAAACAAAAAAAATTACCAGAATACCAACGAAACCTAAGAAATGACCAAAATACCCCCGAAACACAAAAAATGACCAAAATACCCTCGAAACATAAAAATTACGAAAATAATCCCCGAAACCTAAAAATGACCAAAATACTCACGAAACCAAAAAAATTACCAGAATACCAACGAAACCCAAGAAATGACCAAAATACCCCCGAAACGCAAAAAATGACCAAAATACCCTCGAAACATAAAAATTACCAAAATAATCCCCGAAACCTAAAAGTAACCAAAATACTCTCGAAACCAAAAAAATTACCAGAATACCACCGAAACCCAAGAAATGACCAAAATACCCCCGAAACCCAAAAAATGACCAAAATACCCTCGAAACATAAAAATTACCAAAATAATCCCCGAAACCTAAAAGTAACCAAAATACTCTCGAAACCAAAAAAATTACCAGAATACCACCGAAACCCAAAAAATGACCAAAATACCCCCGAAACACAAAAAATGACCAAAATACCCTGGAAACCTAAAAATTACCAAAATAATCCCCGAAACATAAAAGTAACCAAAATACTCTCGAAACCAAAAAAATTACCAGAATACCTCCGAAACCAAAGAAATGACAAAAATACCCCCAAAACACAAAAAATGACCAAAATACCCTCGAAACATAAAAATTACCAAAACAATTCCCGAAACCTAAAAGTAACCAAAATACTCTCGAAACCAAAAAAATTACCAGAATACCACCGAAACCCAAGAAATGACCAAAATACCCCCGAAACACAAAAAATGACCAAAATACCCTCGAAACATAAAAATTACCAAAATAATCCCGAAACCTAAAAGTAACCAAAATACTCTCGAAAGCAAAAAAATTACCAGAATACCACCGAAACCCAAGAAATGACCAAAATACCCCCGAAACACAAAAAATGACCAAAATACCCTCGAAACATAAAAATTACCAAAATAACCCCCGAAACCTAAAAGTAACCAAAATACTCTCGAAACCAAAAAAATTACCAGAATACCACCGAAACCCAAGAAATGACCAAAATACCCCCGAAACGCAAAAAATGACCAAATTACCCTCGAAACATAAAAATTACAAAAATAACCCCCGAAACCTAAAAGTAACCAAAATACTCTCGAAACCAAAAAAATTACCAGAATACCACCGAAACCCAAGAAATGACCAAAATACCCTAGAAACCTAAAAATTACCAAAATAATCCCCGAAACCTAAAAGTAACCAAAATACTCTCGAAACAAAAAAAATTACCAGAATACCAACGAAACCCAAGAAATGACCAAAATACCCCCGAAACACAAAAAATGACCAAAATACCCTCGAAACATAAAAATTACGAAAATAATCCCCGAAACCTAAAAATGACCAAAATACTCACGAAACCAAAAAAATTACCAGAATACCAACGAAACCCAAGAAATGACCAAAATACCCCCGAAACGCAAAAAATGACCAAAATACCCTCGAAACATAAAAATTACCAAAATAATCCCCGAAACCTAAAAGTAACCAAAATACTCTCGAAACCAAAAAAATTACCAGAATACCACCGAAACCCAAGAAATGACCAAAATACCCCCGAAACGCAAAAAATGACCAAAATACCCTCGAAACATAAAAATTACCAAAATAATCCCCGAAACCTAAAAGTAACCAAAATACTCTCAAAACCAAAAAAATTACCAGAATACCACCGAAACCCAAGAAATGACCAAAATACCCCCGAAACACAAAAAATGACCAAAATACCCTGGAAACCTAAAAATTACCAAAATAATCCCCGAAACCTAAAAGTAACCAAAATACTCTCGAAACCAAAAAAATTACCAAAATACCACCGAAACCCAAGAAATGACCAAAATACCCCCGAAACACAAAAAATGACCAAAATACCCTCGAAACATAAAAATTACCAAAATAATCCCGTGACCTAAAAGTAACCAAAATACTCTCGAAAGCAAAAAAATTAACAGAATACCACCGAAACCCAAGAAATGACCAAAATACCCCCGAAACACAAAAAATGACCAAAATACCCTCGAAACATAAAAATTACCAAAATAACCCCCGAAACCTAAAAGTAACCAAAATACTCTCGAAACCAAAAAAATTACCAGAATACCTCCGAAACCCAAGAAATGACCAAAATACCCCCGAAACCCAAAAAATGACCAAAATACCCTCGAAACATAAAAATTACCAAAATAATCCCCGAAACCTAAAAGTAACCAAAATACTCTCGAATCCAAAAAAATTACCAGAATACCACCGAAACCCAAGAAATGACCAAAATACCCCCGAAACGCAAAAAATGACAAAAATACCCTCGAAACATAAAAATTACCAAAAGAATCCCCGAAACCTAAAAGTAACCAAAATACTCTCGAAACCAAAAAAATTACCAGAATACCACCGAAACCCAAGAAATGACCAAAATACCCCCGAAACGCAAAAAATGACCAAAATACCCTCGAAACATAAAAATTACCAAAATAATCCCCGAAACCTAAAAGTAACCAAAATACTCTCGAAACCAAAAAAATTACCAGAATACCACCGAAACCCAAGAAATGACCAAAATACCCCCGAAACGCAAAAAATGACCAAAATACCCTCGAAACATAAAAATTACCAAAATAATCCCCGAAACCTAAAAGTAACCAAAATACTCTCGAAACCCAAATAATTTCCAAAATACCACCGAAACCCAAGAAATGACCAAAATACCCCCGAAACACATAAAATTACCAAAATACCCTCGAAACATAAAAATTACCAAAATAATCCCCGAAACCTATAAGTAACCAAAATACTCTCGAAACCAAAAAAATTACCAGATTACCTCCGAAACCCAAGAAATGACCAAAATACCCCCGAAACGCAAAAAATGACCAAAATACCCTCGAAACATAAAAATTACCAAAATAATCCCCGAAACCTAAAAGTAACCAAAATACTCTCGAAACCAAAAAAATTACCAGAATACCACCGAAACCCAAGAAATGACCAAAATACCCCCGAAACACAAAAAATGACCAAAATTCCCTCGAAACATAAAAATTACCAAATAATCCCCGAAACCTAAAAGTAACCAAAATACTCTCGAAACCAAAAAAATTACCATAATACCACCGAAACCCAAGAAATGACCAAAATACCCCCGAAACCCAAAAAATGACCAAAATACCCTCGAAACATAAAAATTACCAAAATAATCCCCGAAACCTAAAAGTAACCAAAATACTCTCGAAACCAAAAAAATTACCAGAATACCACCGAAACCCAAGAAATGACCAAAATACCCCCGAAACGCAAAAAATGACCAAATTACCCTCGAAACATAAAAATTACCAAAATAATCCCCGAAACCAAAAAGTAACCAAAATACTCTCGAAACCAAAAAAATTACCAAAATACCACCGAAACCCAAGAAATGACCAAAATACCCCCGAAACACAAAAAATGACCAAAATACCCTCGAAACATAAAAATTACAAAAATAACCCCCGAAACCTAAAAGTAACCAAAATACTCTCGAAACCAAAAAAATTACCAGAATACCACCGAAACCCAAGAAATGACCAAAATACCCCCGAAACACAAAAAATGACCAAAATACCCTGGAAACCTAAAAATTAACAAAATAATCCCCGAAACCTAAAAGTAACCAAAATACTCTCGAAACCAAAAAAATTACCAGAATACCACCGAAACCCAAGAAATGACCAAAATACCCTAGAAACCTAAAAATTACCAAAATAATCCCCGAAACCTAAAAGTAACCAAAATACTCTCGAAACCAAAAAAATTACCAGAATACCTCCGAAACCCAAGAAATGACCAAAATACCCCCGAAACACAAAAAATGACCAAAATACCCTCGAAACATAAAAATTACGAAAATAATCCCCGAAACCTAAAAATGACCAAAATACTCACGAAACCAAAAAAATTACCAGAATACCACCGAAACCCAAGAAATGACCAAAATACCCCCGAAACGCAAAAAATGACCAAAATACCCTCGAAACATAAAAATTACCAAAATAATCCCCGAAACCTAAGAGTAACCAAAATACTCTCGAAACCAAAAAAATTACCAGAATACCACCGAAACCCAAGAAATGACCAAAATACCCCCGAAACCCAAGAAATGACCAAAATACCCCCGAAACACAAAAAATGACCAAAATACCCTCGAAACATAAAAATTACGAAAATAATCCCCGAAACCTAAAAATGACCAAAATACTCTCGAAACCAAAAAAATTACCAGAATACCACCGAAACCCAAGAAATGACCAAAATACCCCCGAAACGCAAAAAATGACCAAAATACCCTCGAAACATAAAAATTACCAAAATAATCCCCGAAACCTAAAAGTAACCAAAATACTCTCGAAACCAAAAAAATTACCAAAATACCACCGAAACCCAAGAAATGACCAAAATATCCCCGAAACACAAAAAATGACCAAAATACCCTCGAAACATAAAAATTACGAAAATAATCCCCGAAACCTAAAAATGACCAAAATACTCACGAAACCAAAAAAATTACCAGAATACCACCGAAACCCAAGAAATGACCAAAATACCCCCGAAACGCAAAAAATGACCAAAATACTCTCGAAACATAAAAATTACCAAAATAATCCCCGAAACCTAAAAGTAACCAAAATACTCTCGAAACCAAAAAAATTACCAGAATACCACCGAAACCCAAGAAATGACCAAAATACCCCCGAAACGCAAAAAATGACCAAAATACCCTCGAAACATAAAAATTACCAAAATAATCCCCGAAACCTAAAAGTAACCAAAATACTCTCGAAACCAAAAAAATTACCAGAATACCACCGAAACCCAAGAAATGACCAAAATACCCTAGAAACCTAAAAATTACCAAAATAATCCCCGAAACCTAAAAGTAACCAAAATACTCTCGAAACCAAAAAAATTACCAGAATACCTCCGAAACCCAAGAAATGACCAAAATACCCCCGAAACACAAAAAATGACCAAAATACCCTCGAAACATAAAAATTACGAAAATAATCCCCGAAACCTAAAAATGACCAAAATACTCACGAAACCAAAAAAATTACCAGAATACCACCGAAACCCAAGAAATGACCAAAATACCCCCGAAACGCAAAAAATGACCAAAATACCCTCGAAACATAAAAATTACCAAAATAATCCCCGAAACCTAAAAGTAACCAAAATACTCTCGAAACCAAAAAAATTACCAGAATACCACCGAAACCCAAGAAATGACCAAAATACCCCCGAAACGCAAAAAATGACCAAAATACCCTCGAAACATAAAAATTACCAAAACAATTCCCGAAACCTAAAAGTAACCAAAATACTCTCGAAACCAAAAAAATTACCAGAATACCACCGAAACCCAAGAAATGACCAAAATACCCCCGAAACACAAAAAATGACCAAAATACCCTCGAAACATAAAAATTACCAAAATAATCCCCGAAACCTAAAAGTAACCAAAATACTCTCGAAACCAAAAAAATTACCAGAATACCACCGAAACCCAAGAAATGACCAAAATACCCCCGAAACATAAAAAATGACTAAAATACCCTCGAAACATAAAAATTACCAAAATAACCCCCGAAACCTAAAAGTAACCAAAATACTCTCGAAACCAAAAAAATTACCAGAATACCTCCGAAACCCAAGGAATGACCAAAATACCCCCGAAACCCAAAAAATGACCAAAATACCCTCGAAACATAAAAATTGCCAAAATAATCCCCGAAACCTAAAAGTGACCAAAATACTCTCGAAACCAAAAAACTTACCAGAATACCTCCGAAACCCAAGAAATGACCAAAATACCCCCGAAACACAAAAAATGACCAAAATACCCTCGAAACATAAAAATTACCAAAATAACCCCCGAAACCTAAAAGTAACCAAAATACTCTCGAAACCAAAAAAATTACCAGAATACCACCGAAACCCAAGAAATGACCAAAATACCCCCGAAACCCAAAAAATGACCAAAATACCCTCGAAACATAAAAATTACCAAAACAATTCCCGAAACCTAAAAGTAACCAAAATACTCTCGAAACCAAAAAAATTACCAGAATACCTCCGAAACCCAAGAAATGACCAAAATACCCCCGAAACACAAAAAATGACCAAAATACCATCGAAACATAAAAATTACCAAAATAATCCCGAAACCTAAAAGTAACCAAAATACTCTCGAAAGCAAAAAAATTACCAGAATACCACCGAAACCCAAGAAATGACCAAAATACCCCAGAAACACAAAAAATGACCAAGATACCCTCGAAACATAAAAATTACCAAAATAACCCCCGAAACCTAAAAGTAACCAAAATACTCTCGAAACCAAAAAAATTACCAGAATACCACCGAAACCCAAGAAATGACCAAAATACCCCCGAAACGCAAAAAATGACCAAATTACCCTCGAAACATAAAAATTACAAAAATAACCCCCGAAACCTAAATGTAACCAAAATACTCTCGAAACCAAAAAAATTACCAGAATACCACCGAAACCCAAGAAATGACCAAAATACCCTAGAAACCTAAAAATTACCAAAATAATCCCCGAAACCTAAAAGTAACCAAAATACTCTCGAAACAAAAAAAATTACCAGAATACCAACGAAACCCAAGAAATGACCAAAATACCCCCGAAACACAAAAAATGACCAAAATACCCTCGAAACATAAAAATTACGAAAATAATCCCCGAAACCTAAAAATGACCAAAATACTCACGAAACCAAAAAAATTACCAGAATACCTACGAAACCCAAGAAATGACCAAAATACCCCCGAAACACAAAAAATGACCAAAATACCCTCGAAACATAAAAATTACGAAAATAATCCCCGAAACCTAAAAATGACCAAAATACTCACGAAACCAAAAAAATTACCAGAATACCACCGAAACCCAAGAAATGACCAAAATACCCCCGAAACGCAAAAAATGACCAAAATACCCTCGAAACATAAAAATTACCAAAATAATCCCCGAAACCTAAAAGTAACCAAAATACTCTCGAAACCAAAAAAATTACCAGAATACCACCGAAACCCAAGAAATGACCAAAATACCCCCGAAACGCAAAAAATGACCAAAATACCCTCGAAACATAAAAATTACCAAAACAATTCCCGAAACCTAAAAGTAACCAAAATACTCTCGAAACCAAAAAAATTACCAGAATACCACCGAAACCCAAGAAATGACCAAAATACCCCCGAAACACAAAAAATGACCAAAATACCCTCGAAACCAAAATAATCCCGAAACCTAAAAGTAACCAAAATACTCTCGAAACCAAAAAAATTACCAGAATAC
Source organism: Lithocarpus polystachyus (assembly GCA_033629205.1). Classification (NCBI taxonomy): domain Eukaryota; kingdom Viridiplantae; phylum Streptophyta; class Magnoliopsida; order Fagales; family Fagaceae; genus Lithocarpus; species Lithocarpus polystachyus. The sequence goes on along the minus strand of CM066169.1, from coordinate 34,071,554 downwards.
CACCGAAACCCAAGAAATGACCAAAATACCCCCGAAACATAAAAAATGACTAAAATACCCTCGAAACATAAAAATTACCAAAATAACCCCCGAAACCTAAAAGTAACCAAAATACTCTCGAAACCAAAAAAATTACCAGAATACCTCCGAAACCCAAGGAATGACCAAAATACCCCCGAAACCCAAAAAATGACCAAAATACCCTCGAAACATAAAAATTGCCAAAATAATCCCCGAAACCTAAAAGTGACCAAAATACTCTCGAAACCAAAAAACTTACCAGAATACCTCCGAAACCCAAGAAATGACCAAAATACCCCCGAAACACAAAAAATGACCAAAATACCCTCGAAACATAAAAATTACCAAAATAACCCCCGAAACCTAAAAGTAACCAAAATACTCTCGAAACCAAAAAAATTACCAGAATACCACCGAAACCCAAGAAATGACCAAAATACCCCCGAAACCCAAAAAATGACCAAAATACCCTCGAAACATAAAAATTACCAAAACAATTCCCGAAACCTAAAAGTAACCAAAATACTCTCGAAACCAAAAAAATTACCAGAATACCTCCGAAACCCAAGAAATGACCAAAATACCCCCGAAACACAAAAAATGACCAAAATACCATCGAAACATAAAAATTACCAAAATAATCCCGAAACCTAAAAGTAACCAAAATACTCTCGAAAGCAAAAAAATTACCAGAATACCACCGAAACCCAAGAAATGACCAAAATACCCCCGAAACACAAAAAATGACCAAGATACCCTCGAAACATAAAAATTACCAAAATAACCCCCGAAACCTAAAAGTAACCAAAATACTCTCGAAACCAAAAAAATTACCAGAATACCACCGAAACCCAAGAAATGACCAAAATACCCCCGAAACGCAAAAAATGACCAAATTACCCTCGAAACATAAAAATTACAAAAATAACCCCCGAAACCTAAAAGTAACCAAAATACTCTCGAAACCAAAAAAATTACCAGAATACCACCGAAACCCAAGAAATGACCAAAATACCCTAGAAACCTAAAAATTACCAAAATAATCCCCGAAACCTAAAAGTAACCAAAATACTCTCGAAACAAAAAAAATTACCAGAATACCAACGAAACCTAAGAAATGACCAAAATACCCCCGAAACACAAAAAATGACCAAAATACCCTCGAAACATAAAAATTACGAAAATAATCCCCGAAACCTAAAAATGACCAAAATACTCACGAAACCAAAAAAATTACCAGAATACCAACGAAACCCAAGAAATGACCAAAATACCCCCGAAACGCAAAAAATGACCAAAATACCCTCGAAACATAAAAATTACCAAAATAATCCCCGAAACCTAAAAGTAACCAAAATACTCTCGAAACCAAAAAAATTACCAGAATACCACCGAAACCCAAGAAATGACCAAAATACCCCCGAAAAGCAAAAAATGACCAAAATACCCTCGAAACATAAAAATTACCAAAACAATTCCCGAAACCTAAAAGTAACCAAAATACTCTCGAAACCAAAAAAATTACCAGAATACCACCGAAACCCAAGAAATGACCAAAATACCCCCGAAACACAAAAAATGACCAAAATACCCTCGAAA
>CM066169.1:33935000-34069434 GCA_033629205.1 Lithocarpus polystachyus | reverse complement strand
ACCACCGAAAGCCAAGAAATGACCAAAATACCCCCGAAACCCCAAAAAATGACCAAAATACCCTCGAAACATAAAAATCTCCAAAATAATCTCCGAAACCTAAAAGTAACCAAAATACTCTCGAAACCAATAAAATTTCCAGAATACCACCGAAACCCAAGAAATGACCAAAATACCCCCGAAACACAAAAAATGACCAAATACCCTCGAAACATAAAAATTACCAAAATAATCCCCGAAACCTAAAAGTAACCAAAATACTCTCGAAACCAAAAAAATTACCAGAATACCACCGAAACCCAAGAAATGACCAAAATACCCCCAAAACGCAAAAAATGACCAAAATACCCTCGAAACATAAAAGTACCAAAATAATCCCCGAACCTAAAAGTAACAAAAATACTCTCGAAACCAAAAAAATTACCAGAATACCACCGAAACCCAAAAAATGAAAAAAATACCCTCGAAACATAAAAATTACCAAAATAATCCCCGAAACCTAAAAGTAAGCAAAATACTCTCGAAACCAAAAAAATTACTAGAATACAACCGAAACCCAAGAAATGACAAAAATACCCCGAAACACAAAAAATGACCAAAATACCCTCGAAACATAAAAATTACCAAAATAATCCCCGAAACCTAAAAGTAACCAAAATACTCTCGAAACCAAAAAAATTACCAGAATACCACCGAAACCCAAGAAATGACCAAAATACCCCCGAAACACAAAAATGACCAAAATACCCTCGAAACATAAAAATTACCAAAATAATCCCCGAAACCTAAAAGTAACCAAAATACTCTCGAAACCAAAAAAATTACCCGAATACCACCGAAACCCAAGAAATGACCAAAATACCCCCGAAACACAAAAATGACCAAAATACCCTTGAAACCTAAAAATTACCAAAATAATCCCCGAAACCTAAAAGTAACCAAAATACTCTCGAAACCAAAAAATTACCAGAATACCTCCGAAACACAAGAAATGACCAAAATACCCCCGAAACACAAAAAATGACCAAAATACCCTGGAAACCTAAAAATTACCAAAATAATCTCCGAAACCTAAAAGTAACCAAAATACTCTCGAAACCAAAAAAATTACCAGAATACCTCCGAAACCCAAGAAATGACTAAAACAGCCCCGAAACCCAAAAATGACTAAAATACCCTCGAAACATAAAAATTACCAAAATAATCCCCGAAACCTAAAAATGACAAAATACTCTCGAAACCAAAAAATTACTAGAATTCCTCCGAAACCCAAAAAATGACCAAAATACCCCCGAAACCCAAAAAATGACCAAAATACCCTCGAAACATAAAAATTACCAAAATAATCTCCGAAACCTAAAAGTAACCAAAATACTCTCGAAACCAAAAAAATTACCAGAATACCACCGAAACCCAAGAAATGACCAAAATACCCCAAAACGCAAAAAATGACCAAAATACCCTCGAAACATAAAAATTACCAAAATAATCCCCGAAACCTAAAAGTAACAAAAATACTCTCGAAACCAAAAAAATTACCAGAATACCACCGAAACCCAAGAAATGACCAAAATACCCCAAAACGCAAAAAATGACTAAAATACCCTCGAAACATAAAAATTACCAAAATAATCCCCGAAACCTAAAAGTAACAAAAATACTCTCGAAACCAAAAAATTACCAGAATACCACCGAAACCCAAAAAATGAAAAAAATACCCTCGAAACATAAAATTACCAAAATAATCCCCGAAACCTAAAAGTAAGCAAAATACTCTCGAAACCAAAAAAATTACTAGAATACAACCGAAACCCAAGAAATGACAAAAATACCCCCGAAACACAAAAAATGACCAAATACCCTCGAAACATAAAAATTACAAAATAATCCCCGAAACGTAAAAGTAACCAAAATACTCTCGAAACCAAAAAAATTACCAGAATACCACCGAAACCCAAGAAATGACCAAAATACCCCCGAAACACAAAAAATGACCAAAATACCCTCGAAACATAAAAATTACCAAAATAATCCCCGAAACCTAAAGTAACCAAAATACTCTCGAAACCAAAAAAATTACCCGAATACCACCGAAACCCAAGAAATGACCAAAATACCCCCGAAACCCAAAAATGACCAAAAATACCCTTGAAACCTAAAAATTAACAAAATAATCCCCGAAAACCTAAAAGTAACCAAAATACTCTCGAAACCAAAAAAATTACCAGAATACCTCCGAAACACAAGAAATGACCAAAATACCCCCGAAACACAAAAAATGACCAAAATACCCTGGAAACCTAAAAATTACCAAAATAATCTCCGAAACCTAAAAGTAACCAAAATACTCTCGAAACCAAAAAAATTACCAGAATACCTCGAAACCCAAGAAATGACTAAAACAGCCCCGAAACCCAAAAAATGACTAAAATACCCTCGAAACATAAAAATTACCAAAATAATCCCCGAAACCTAAAAATGACAAAATACTCTCGAAACCAAAAAAATTACTAGAATTCCTCCGAAACCCAAAAAATGACCAAAATACCCCCGAAACCCAAAAAATGACCAAATACCCTCGAAACATAAAAATTACCAAAATAATCTCCGAAACCTAAAAGTAACCAAAATACTCTCGAAACCAAAAAAATTACCAGAATACCACCGAAACCCAAGAAATGACCAAATACCCCCAAAACGCAAAAAATGACCAAAATACCCTCGAAACATAAAAATTACCAAAATAATCCCCGAAACCTAAAAGTAACAAAAATACTCTCGAAACCAAAAAAATTACCAGAATACCACCGAAACCCAAGAAATGACCAAAATACCCCCAAAACGCAAAAAATGACCAAAATACCCTCGAAACATAAAATTACCAAAATAATCCCCGAAACCTAAAAGTAACAAAAATACTCTCGAAACCAAAAAAATTACAGAATACCACCGAAACCCAAAAAATGAAAAAATACCCTCGAAACATAAAAATTACCAAAATAATCCCCGAAACCTAAAAGTAAGCAGAATACTCTCGAAACCAAAAAAATTACTAGAATACAACCGAAACCCAAGAAATGACAAAAATACCCCCGAAACACAAAAAATGACCCAAATACCCTCGAACCATAAAAATTACCAAAATAATCCCCGAAACGTAAAAGTAACCAAAATACTCTCGAAACCAAAAAAATTACCAGAATACCACCGAAACCCAAGAAATGACCAAAATACCCCCGAAACACAAAAAATGACCAAAATACCCTCGAAATATAAAAATTACCAAAATAATCCCCGAAACCTAAAAGTAACCAAAATACTCTCGAAACCAAAAAAATTACCCGAATACCACCGAAACCCAAGAAATGACCAAAATACCCCCGAAACCCAAAAAATGACCAAAAATACCCTTGAAACCTAAAAATTACCAAAATAATCCCCGAAACCTAAAAGTAACCAAAATACTCTCGAAACCAAAAAAATTACCAGAATACCTCCGAAACACAAGAAATGACCAAAATACCCCCGAAACACAAAAAATGACCAAAATACCCTGGAAACCTCAAAATTACCAAAATAATCTCCGAAACCTAAAAGTAACCAAAATACTCTCGAAACCAAAAAAATTACCAGAATACCTCCGAAACCCAAGAAATGACTAAAACAGCCCCGAAACCCAAAAAATGACCAAAATACCCTCGAAACATAAAAATTACCAAAATAATCCCCGAAACCTAAAAATGACCAAAATACTCTCGAAACCAAAAAAATTACTAGAATTCCTCCGAAACCCAAAAAATGACCAAAATACCCCCGAAACCCAAAAAATGACCAAAATACCCTCGAAACATAAAAATTACCAAAATAATCTCCGAAACCTAAAAGTAACCAAAATACTCTCGAAACCAAAAAAATTACCAGAATACCACCGAAACCCAAGAAATGACCAAAATACCCCCAAAACGCAAAAAATGACCAAAATACCCTCGAAACATAAAAATTACCAAAATAATCCCCGAAACCTAAAAATAACCAAAATACTCTCGAAACCAAAAAAATTACCAGAATACAACCGAAACCCAAGAAATGACAAAAATACTCCCGAAACACAAAAAATGACCAAAATACCCTCGAAACATAAAAATTACCAAAATAATCCCCGAAACCTAAAAATGACCAAAATACTCTCGAAACCAAAAAAATTACTAGAATTCCTCCGAAACCCAAAAAATGACCAAAATAACCCCCAAACCCAAAAAATGACCAAAATACCCTCGAAACATAAAAATTACCAAAATAATCCCTGAAACCTAAAAGTAACAAAAATACTCTCGAAACCAAAAAAATTACCAAAATACCACCGAAACCCAAGAAATGACGAAAATACCCCCAAAACGCAAAAAAGGACCAAAATACCCTCGAAACATAAAAATTACCAAAATAATCCCCGAAACCTAAAAGTAACAAAAATACTCTCGAAACCAAAAAAATTACCAGAATACCACCGAAACCCAAGAAATGACCAAAATACCCCCGAAACACAAAAAATGACCAAAATACCCTCGAAACATAAAAATTACCAAAATAACCCCCGAAAGCTAAAAGTAACCAAAATACTCTAGAAACCAAAAAAATTACCAGAATACCACCGAAAGCCAAGAAATGACCAAAATACCCCCGAAACCCCAAAAAATGACCAAAATACCCTCGAAACATAAAAATCTCCAAAATAATCTCCGAAACCTAAAAGTAACCAAAATACTCTCGAAACCAATAAAATTTCCAGAATACCACCGAAACCCAAGAAATGACCAAAATACCCCCGAAACACAAAAAATGACCAAAATACCCTCGAAACATAAAAATTACCAAAATAATCCCCGAAACCTAAAAGTAACCAAAATACTCTCGAAACCAAAAAAATTACCAGAATACCACCGAAACCCAAGAAATGACCAAAATACCCCCAAAACGCAAAAAATGACCAAAATACCCTCGAAACATAAAAAGTACCAAAATAATCCCCGAAACCTAAAAGTAACAAAAATACTCTCGAAACCAAAAAAATTACCAGAATACCACCGAAACCCAAAAAATGAAAAAAATACCCTCGAAACATAAAAATTACCAAAATAATCCCCGAAACCTAAAAGTAAGCAAAATACTCTCGAAACCAAAAAAATTACTAGAATACAACCGAAACCCAAGAAATGACAAAAATACCCCCGAAACACAAAAAATGACCAAAATACCCTCGAAACATAAAAATTACCAAAATAATCCCCGAAACCTAAAAGTAACCAAAATACTCTCGAAACCAAAAAAATTACCAGAATACCACCGAAACCCAAGAAATGACCAAAATACCCCCGAAACACAAAAAATGACCAAAATACCCTCGAAACATAAAAATTACCAAAATAATCCCCGAAACCTAAAAGTAACCAAAATACTCTCGAAACCAAAAAAATTACCCGAATACCACCGAAACCCAAGAAATGACCAAAATACCCCCGAAACACAAAAAATGACCAAAATACCCTTGAAACCTAAAAATTACCAAAATAATCCCCGAAACCTAAAAGTAACCAAAATACTCTCGAAACCAAAAAAATTACCAGAATACCTCCGAAACACAAGAAATGACCAAAATACCCCCGAAACACAAAAAATGACCAAAATACCCTGGAAACCTAAAAATTACCAAAATAATCTCCGAAACCTAAAAGTAACCAAAATACTCTCGAAACCAAAAAAATTACCAGAATACCTCCGAAACCCAAGAAATGACTAAAACAGCCCCGAAACCCAAAAAATGACTAAAATACCCTCGAAACATAAAAATTACCAAAATAATCCCCGAAACCTAAAAATGACAAAATACTCTCGAAACCAAAAAAATTACTAGAATTCCTCCGAAACCCAAAAAATGACCAAAATACCCCCGAAACCCAAAAAATGACCAAAATACCCTCGAAACATAAAAATTACCAAAATAATCTCCGAAACCTAAAAGTAACCAAAATACTCTCGAAACCAAAAAAATTACCAGAATACCACCGAAACCCAAGAAATGACCAAAATACCCCCAAAACGCAAAAAATGACCAAAATACCCTCGAAACATAAAAATTACCAAAATAATCCCCGAAACCTAAAAGTAACAAAAATACTCTCGAAACCAAAAAAATTACCAGAATACCACCGAAACCCAAGAAATGACCAAAATACCCCCAAAACGCAAAAAATGACTAAAATACCCTCGAAACATAAAAATTACCAAAATAATCCCCGAAACCTAAAAGTAACAAAAATACTCTCGAAACCAAAAAAATTACCAGAATACCACCGAAACCCAAAAAATGAAAAAAATACCCTCGAAACATAAAAATTACCAAAATAATCCCCGAAACCTAAAAGTAAGCAAAATACTCTCGAAACCAAAAAAATTACTAGAATACAACCGAAACCCAAGAAATGACAAAAATACCCCCGAAACACAAAAAATGACCCAAATACCCTCGAAACATAAAAATTACCAAAATAATCCCCGAAACGTAAAAGTAACCAAAATACTCTCGAAACCAAAAAAATTACCAGAATACCACCGAAACCCAAGAAATGACCAAAATACCCCCGAAACACAAAAAATGACCAAAATACCCTCGAAACATAAAAATTACCAAAATAATCCCCGAAACCTAAAAGTAACCAAAATACTCTCGAAACCAAAAAAATTACCCGAATACCACCGAAACCCAAGAAATGACCAAAATACCCCCGAAACCCAAAAAATGACCAAAAATACCCTTGAAACCTAAAAATTACCAAAATAATCCCCGAAACCTAAAAGTAACCAAAATACTCTCGAAACCAAAAAAATTACCAGAATACCTCCGAAACACAAGAAATGACCAAAATACCCCCGAAACACAAAAAATGACCAAAATACCCTGGAAACCTAAAAATTACCAAAATAATCTCCGAAACCTAAAAGTAACCAAAATACTCTCGAAACCAAAAAAATTACCAGAATACCTCCGAAACCCAAGAAATGACTAAAACAGCCCCGAAACCCAAAAAATGACTAAAATACCCTCGAAACATAAAAATTACCAAAATAATCCCCGAAACCTAAAAATGACAAAATACTCTCGAAACCAAAAAAATTACTAGAATTCCTCCGAAACCCAAAAAATGACCAAAATACCCCCGAAACCCAAAAAATGACCAAAATACCCTCGAAACATAAAAATTACCAAAATAATCTCCGAAACCTAAAAGTAACCAAAATACTCTCGAAACCAAAAAAATTACCAGAATACCACCGAAACCCAAGAAATGACCAAAATACCCCCAAAACGCAAAAAATGACCAAAATACCCTCGAAACATAAAAATTACCAAAATAATCCCCGAAACCTAAAAGTAACAAAAATACTCTCGAAACCAAAAAAATTACCAGAATACCACCGAAACCCAAGAAATGACCAAAATACCCCCAAAACGCAAAAAATGACCAAAATACCCTCGAAACATAAAAATTACCAAAATAATCCCCGAAACCTAAAAGTAACAAAAATACTCTCGAAACCAAAAAAATTACCAGAATACCACCGAAACCCAAAAAATGAAAAAAATACCCTCGAAACATAAAAATTACCAAAATAATCCCCGAAACCTAAAAGTAAGCAAAATACTCTCGAAACCAAAAAAATTACTAGAATACAACCGAAACCCAAGAAATGACAAAAATACCCCCGAAACACAAAAAATGACCCAAATACCCTCGAAACATAAAAATTACCAAAATAATCCCCGAAACGTAAAAGTAACCAAAATACTCTCGAAACCAAAAAAATTACCAGAATACCACCGAAACCCAAGAAATGACCAAAATACCCCCGAAACACAAAAAATGACCAAAATACCCTCGAAACATAAAAATTACCAAAATAATCCCCGAAACCTAAAAGTAACCAAAATACTCTCGAAACCAAAAAAATTACCCGAATACCACCGAAACCCAAGAAATGACCAAAATACCCCCGAAACCCAAAAAATGACCAAAAATACCCTTGAAACCTAAAAATTACCAAAATAATCCCCGAAACCTAAAAGTAACCAAAATACTCTCGAAACCAAAAAAATTACCAGAATACCTCCGAAACACAAGAAATGACCAAAATACCCCCGAAACACAAAAAATGACCAAAATACCCTGGAAACCTCAAAATTACCAAAATAATCTCCGAAACCTAAAAGTAACCAAAATACTCTCGAAACCAAAAAAATTACCAGAATACCTCCGAAACCCAAGAAATGACTAAAACAGCCCCGAAACCCAAAAAATGACCAAAATACCCTCGAAACATAAAAATTACCAAAATAATCCCCGAAACCTAAAAATGACCAAAATACTCTCGAAACCAAAAAAATTACTAGAATTCCTCCGAAACCCAAAAAATGACCAAAATACCCCCGAAACCCAAAAAATGACCAAAATACCCTCGAAACATAAAAATTACCAAAATAATCTCCGAAACCTAAAAGTAACCAAAATACTCTCGAAACCAAAAAAATTACCAGAATACCACCGAAACCCAAGAAATGACCAAAATACCCCCAAAACGCAAAAAATGACCAAAATACCCTCGAAACATAAAAATTACCAAAATAATCCCCGAAACCTAAAAGTAACAAAAATACTCTCGAAACCAAAAAAATTACCAGAATACCACCGAAACCCAAGAAATGACCAAAATACCCCCGAAACACAAAAAATGACCAAAATACCCTCGAAACATAAAAATTACCAAAATAACCCCCGAAACCTAAAAGTAACCAAAATACTCTCGAAACCAAAAAAATTACTAGAATACCACCGAAACCCAAGAAATGACCAAAATACCCCCGAATCCAAAAAAATGACCAAAATACCCTCGAAACATAAAAATTACCAAAATAATCCCCGAAACCAAAAAGTAACCAAAATACTCTCGAAACCAAAAAAATTACTAGAATACCACCGAAACCCAAGAAATGACAAAAATACCCCCGAAACACAAAAAATGACCAAAATACCCTCGAAACATAAAAATTACCAAAATAACCCCCAAAATCTAAAAGTAACCAAAATACTCTCGAAACCAAAAAAATTACCAGAATACCACCGAAACCCAAGAAATGACCAAAATACCCCCAAAACGCAAAAAATGACCAAAATACCCTCGAAACATAAAAATTACCAAAATAATCCCCGAAACCTAAAAGTAACAAAAATACTCTCGAAACCAAAAAAATTACCAGAATACCACCGAAACCCAAAAAATGAAAAAAATACCCTCGAAACATAAAAATTACCAAAATAATCCCCGAAACCTAAAAGTAAGCAAAATACTCTCGAAACCAAAAAAATTACCAGAATACCACCGAAACCCAAGAAATGACCAAAATACCCCCGAAACACAAAAAATGACCAAAATACCCTCGAAACATAAAAATTACCAAAATAACCCCCGAAACCTAAAAGTAACCAAAATACTCTCGAAACCAAAAAAATTACCAGAATACCATCGAAACCCAAGAAATGACCAAAATACCCCCAAAACGCAAAAAATGACCAAAATTCCCTCGAAACATAAAAATTACCAAAATAATCCCCGAAACCTAAAAATAACCAAAATACTCTCGAAACCAAAAAAATTACCAGAATACAACCGAAACCCAAGAAATGACAAAAATACTCCCGAAACACAAAAAATGACCAAAATACCCTCGAAACATAAAAATTACCAAAATAATCCCCGAAACCTAAAAATGACCAAAATACTCTCGAAACCAAAAAAATTACTAGAATTCCCCCGAAACCCAAAAAATGACCAAAATAACCCCCAAACCCAAAAAATGACCAAAATACCCTCGAAACATAAAAATTACCAAAATAATCCCTGAAACCTAAAAGTAACAAAAATACTCTCGAAACCAAAAAAATTACCAAAATACCACCGAAACCCAAAAAATGAAAAAAATACCCTCGAAACATAAAAATTACCAAAATAATCCCCGAAACCTAAAAGTAAGCAAAATACTCTCGAAACCAAAAAAATTACTAGAATACAACCGAAACCCAAGAAATGACAAAAATACCCCCGAAACACAAAAAATGACCCAAATACCCTCGAAACATAAAAATTACCAAAATAATCCCCGAAACGTAAAAGTAACCAAAATACTCTCGAAACCAAAAAAATTACCTGAATACCACCGAAACCCAAGAAATGACCAAAATACCCCCGAAACCCAAAAAATGACCAAAATACCCTCGAAACATAAAAATTACCAAAATAATCTCCGAAACCTAAAAGTAACCAAAATACTCTCGAAACCAAAAAAATTACCAGAATACCACCGAAACCCAAGAAATGACCAAAATACCCCCAAAACGCAAAAAATGACCAAAATACCCTCGAAACATAAAAATTACCAAAATAATCCCCGAAACCTAAAAATAACCAAAATACTCTCGAAACCAAAAAAATTACCAGAATACAACCGAAACCCAAGAAATGACAAAAATACTCCCGAAACACAAAAAATGACCAAAATACCCTCGAAACATAAAAATTACCAAAATAATCCCCGAAACCTAAAAATGACCAAAATACTCTCGAAACCAAAAAAATTACTAGAATTCCTCCGAAACCCAAAAAATGACCAAAATAACCCCCAAACCCAAAAAATGACCAAAATACCCTCGAAACATAAAAATTACCAAAATAATCCCTGAAACCTAAAAGTAACAAAAATACTCTCGAAACCAAAAAAATTACCAAAATACCACCGAAACCCAAGAAATGACGAAAATACCCCCAAAACGCAAAAAAGGACCAAAATACCCTCGAAACATAAAAATTACCAAAATAATCCCCGAAACCTAAAAGTAACAAAAATACTCTCGAAACCAAAAAAATTACCAGAATACCACCGAAACCCAAGAAATGACCAAAATACCCCCGAAACACAAAAAATGACCAAAATACCCTCGAAACATAAAAATTACCAAAATAACCCCCGAAAGCTAAAAGTAACCAAAATACTCTAGAAACCAAAAAAATTACCAGAATACCACCGAAAGCCAAGAAATGACCAAAATACCCCCGAAACCCCAAAAAATGACCAAAATACCCTCGAAACATAAAAATCTCCAAAATAATCTCCGAAACCTAAAAGTAACCAAAATACTCTCGAAACCAATAAAATTTCCAGAATACCACCGAAACCCAAGAAATGACCAAAATACCCCCGAAACACAAAAAATGACCAAAATACCCTCGAAACATAAAAATTACCAAAATAATCCCCGAAACCTAAAAGTAACCAAAATACTCTCGAAACCAAAAAAATTACCAGAATACCACCGAAACCCAAGAAATGACCAAAATACCCCCAAAACGCAAAAAATGACCAAAATACCCTCGAAACATAAAAAGTACCAAAATAATCCCCGAAACCTAAAAGTAACAAAAATACTCTCGAAACCAAAAAAATTACCAGAATACCACCGAAACCCAAAAAATGAAAAAAATACCCTCGAAACATAAAAATTACCAAAATAATCCCCGAAACCTAAAAGTAAGCAAAATACTCTCGAAACCAAAAAAATTACTAGAATACAACCGAAACCCAAGAAATGACAAAAATACCCCCGAAACACAAAAAATGACCAAAATACCCTCGAAACATAAAAATTACCAAAATAATCCCCGAAACCTAAAAGTAACCAAAATACTCTCGAAACCAAAAAAATTACCAGAATACCACCGAAACCCAAGAAATGACCAAAATACCCCCGAAACACAAAAAATGACCAAAATACCCTCGAAACATAAAAATTACCAAAATAATCCCCGAAACCTAAAAGTAACCAAAATACTCTCGAAACCAAAAAAATTACCCGAATACCACCGAAACCCAAGAAATGACCAAAATACCCCCGAAACACAAAAAATGACCAAAATACCCTTGAAACCTAAAAATTACCAAAATAATCCCCGAAACCTAAAAGTAACCAAAATACTCTCGAAACCAAAAAAATTACCAGAATACCTCCGAAACACAAGAAATGACCAAAATACCCCCGAAACACAAAAAATGACCAAAATACCCTGGAAACCTAAAAATTACCAAAATAATCTCCGAAACCTAAAAGTAACCAAAATACTCTCGAAACCAAAAAAATTACCAGAATACCTCCGAAACCCAAGAAATGACTAAAACAGCCCCGAAACCCAAAAAATGACTAAAATACCCTCGAAACATAAAAATTACCAAAATAATCCCCGAAACCTAAAAATGACAAAATACTCTCGAAACCAAAAAAATTACTAGAATTCCTCCGAAACCCAAAAAATGACCAAAATACCCCCGAAACCCAAAAAATGACCAAAATACCCTCGAAACATAAAAATTACCAAAATAATCTCCGAAACCTAAAAGTAACCAAAATACTCTCGAAACCAAAAAAATTACCAGAATACCACCGAAACCCAAGAAATGACCAAAATACCCCCAAAACGCAAAAAATGACCAAAATACCCTCGAAACATAAAAATTACCAAAATAATCCCCGAAACCTAAAAGTAACAAAAATACTCTCGAAACCAAAAAAATTACCAGAATACCACCGAAACCCAAGAAATGACCAAAATACCCCCAAAACGCAAAAAATGACTAAAATACCCTCGAAACATAAAAATTACCAAAATAATCCCCGAAACCTAAAAGTAACAAAAATACTCTCGAAACCAAAAAAATTACCAGAATACCACCGAAACCCAAAAAATGAAAAAAATACCCTCGAAACATAAAAATTACCAAAATAATCCCCGAAACCTAAAAGTAAGCAAAATACTCTCGAAACCAAAAAAATTACTAGAATACAACCGAAACCCAAGAAATGACAAAAATACCCCCGAAACACAAAAAATGACCCAAATACCCTCGAAACATAAAAATTACCAAAATAATCCCCGAAACGTAAAAGTAACCAAAATACTCTCGAAACCAAAAAAATTACCAGAATACCACCGAAACCCAAGAAATGACCAAAATACCCCCGAAACACAAAAAATGACCAAAATACCCTCGAAACATAAAAATTACCAAAATAATCCCCGAAACCTAAAAGTAACCAAAATACTCTCGAAACCAAAAAAATTACCCGAATACCACCGAAACCCAAGAAATGACCAAAATACCCCCGAAACCCAAAAAATGACCAAAAATACCCTTGAAACCTAAAAATTACCAAAATAATCCCCGAAACCTAAAAGTAACCAAAATACTCTCGAAACCAAAAAAATTACCAGAATACCTCCGAAACACAAGAAATGACCAAAATACCCCCGAAACACAAAAAATGACCAAAATACCCTGGAAACCTAAAAATTACCAAAATAATCTCCGAAACCTAAAAGTAACCAAAATACTCTCGAAACCAAAAAAATTACCAGAATACCTCCGAAACCCAAGAAATGACTAAAACAGCCCCGAAACCCAAAAAATGACTAAAATACCCTCGAAACATAAAAATTACCAAAATAATCCCCGAAACCTAAAAATGACAAAATACTCTCGAAACCAAAAAAATTACTAGAATTCCTCCGAAACCCAAAAAATGACCAAAATACCCCCGTTACCCAAAAAATGACCAAAATACCCTCGAAACATAAAAATTACCAAAATAATCTCCGAAACCTAAAAGTAACCAAAATACTCTCGAAACCAAAAAAATTACCAGAATACCACCGAAACCCAAGAAATGACCAAAATACCCCCAAAACGCAAAAAATGACCAAAATACCCTCGAAACATAAAAATTACCAAAATAATCCCCGAAACCTAAAAGTAACAAAAATACTCTCGAAACCAAAAAAATTACCAGAATACCACCGAAACCCAAGAAATGACCAAAATACCCCCAAAACGCAAAAAATGACCAAAATACCCTCGAAACATAAAAATTACCAAAATAATCCCCGAAACCTAAAAGTAACAAAAATACTCTCGAAACCAAAAAAATTACCAGAATACCACCGAAACCCAAAAAATGAAAAAAATACCCTCGAAACATAAAAATTACCAAAATAATCCCCGAAACCTAAAAGTAAGCAAAATACTCTCGAAACCAAAAAAATTACTAGAATACAACCGAAACCCAAGAAATGACAAAAATACCCCCGAAACACAAAAAATGACCCAAATACCCTCGAAACATAAAAATTACCAAAATAATCCCCGAAACGTAAAAGTAACCAAAATACTCTCGAAACCAAAAAAATTACCAGAATACCACCGAAACCCAAGAAATGACCAAAATACCCCCGAAACACAAAAAATGACCAAAATACCCTCGAAACATAAAAATTACCAAAATAATCCCCGAAACCTAAAAGTAACCAAAATACTCTCGAAACCAAAAAAATTACCCGAATACCACCGAAACCCAAGAAATGACCAAAATACCCCCGAAACCCAAAAAATGACCAAAAATACCCTTGAAACCTAAAAATTACCAAAATAATCCCCGAAACCTAAAAGTAACCAAAATACTCTCGAAACCAAAAAAATTACCAGAATACCTCCGAAACACAAGAAATGACCAAAATACCCCCGAAACACAAAAAATGACCAAAATACCCTGGAAACCTCAAAATTACCAAAATAATCTCCGAAACCTAAAAGTAACCAAAATACTCTCGAAACCAAAAAAATTACCAGAATACCTCCGAAACCCAAGAAATGACTAAAACAGCCCCGAAACCCAAAAAATGACCAAAATACCCTCGAAACATAAAAATTACCAAAATAATCCCCGAAACCTAAAAATGACCAAAATACTCTCGAAACCAAAAAAATTACTAGAATTCCTCCGAAACCCAAAAAATGACCAAAATACCCCCGAAACCCAAAAAATGACCAAAATACCCTCGAAACATAAAAATTACCAAAATAATCTCCGAAACCTAAAAGTAACCAAAATACTCTCGAAACCAAAAAAATTACCAGAATACCACCGAAACCCAAGAAATGACCAAAATACCCCCAAAACGCAAAAAATGACCAAAATACCCTCGAAACATAAAAATTACCAAAATAATCCCCGAAACCTAAAAGTAACAAAAATACTCTCGAAACCAAAAAAATTACCAGAATACCACCGAAACCCAAGAAATGACCAAAATACCCCCGAAACACAAAAAATGACCAAAATACCCTCGAAACATAAAAATTACCAAAATAACCCCCGAAACCTAAAAGTAACCAAAATACTCTCGAAACCAAAAAAATTACTAGAATACCACCGAAACCCAAGAAATGACCAAAATACCCCCGAATCCAAAAAAATGACCAAAATACCCTCGAAACATAAAAATTACCAAAATAATCCCCGAAACCAAAAAGTAACCAAAATACTCTCGAAACCAAAAAAATTACTAGAATACCACCGAAACCCAAGAAATGACAAAAATACCCCCGAAACACAAAAAATGACCAAAATACCCTCGAAACATAAAAATTACCAAAATAACCCCCAAAATCTAAAAGTAACCAAAATACTCTCGAAACCAAAAAAATTACCAGAATACCACCGAAACCCAAGAAATGACCAAAATACCCCCAAAACGCAAAAAATGACCAAAATACCCTCGAAACATAAAAATTACCAAAATAATCCCCGAAACCTAAAAGTAACAAAAATACTCTCGAAACCAAAAAAATTACCAGAATACCACCGAAACCCAAAAAATGAAAAAAATACCCTCGAAACATAAAAATTACCAAAATAATCCCCGAAACCTAAAAGTAAGCAAAATACTCTCGAAACCAAAAAAATTACCAGAATACCACCGAAACCCAAGAAATGACCAAAATACCCCCGAAACACAAAAAATGACCAAAATACCCTCGAAACATAAAAATTACCAAAATAACCCCCGAAACCTAAAAGTAACCAAAATACTCTCGAAACCAAAAAAATTACCAGAATACCATCGAAACCCAAGAAATGACCAAAATACCCCCAAAACGCAAAAAATGACCAAAATTCCCTCGAAACATAAAAATTACCAAAATAATCCCCGAAACCTAAAAATAACCAAAATACTCTCGAAACCAAAAAAATTACCAGAATACAACCGAAACCCAAGAAATGACAAAAATACTCCCGAAACACAAAAAATGACCAAAATACCCTCGAAACATAAAAATTACCAAAATAATCCCCGAAACCTAAAAATGACCAAAATACTCTCGAAACCAAAAAAATTACTAGAATTCCCCCGAAACCCAAAAAATGACCAAAATAACCCCCAAACCCAAAAAATGACCAAAATACCCTCGAAACATAAAAATTACCAAAATAATCCCTGAAACCTAAAAGTAACAAAAATACTCTCGAAACCAAAAAAATTACCAAAATACCACCGAAACCCAAGAAATGACGAAAATACCCCCAAAACGCAAAAAAGGACCAAAATACCCTCGAAACATAAAAATTACCAAAATAATCCCCGAAACCTAAAAGTAACAAAAATACTCTCGAAACCAAAAAAATTACCAGAATACCACCGAAACCCAAGAAATGACCAAAATACCCCCGAAACACAAAAAATGACCAAAATACCCTCGAAACATAAAAATTACCAAAATAACCCCCGGAAGCTAAAAGTAACCAAAATACTCTAGAAACCAAAAAAATTACCAGAATACCACCGAAAGCCAAGAAATGACCAAAATACCCCCGAAACCCCAAAAAATGACCAAAATACCCTCGAAACATAAAAATCTCCAAAATAATCTCCGAAACCTAAAAGTAACCAAAATACTCTCGAAACCAATAAAATTTCCAGAATACCACCGAAACCCAAGAAATGACCAAAATACCCCCGAAACACAAAAAATGACCAAAATACCCTCGAAACATAAAAATTACCAAAATAATCCCCGAAACCTAAAAGTAACCAAAATACTCTCGAAACCAAAAAAATTACCAGAATACCACCGAAACCCAAGAAATGACCAAAATACCCCCAAAACGCAAAAAATGACCAAAATACCCTCGAAACATAAAAAGTACCAAAATAATCCCCGAAACCTAAAAGTAACAAAAATACTCTCGAAACCAAAAAAATTACCAGAATACCACCGAAACCCAAAAAATGAAAAAAATACCCTCGAAACATAAAAATTACCAAAATAATCCCCGAAACCTAAAAGTAAGCAAAATACTCTCGAAACCAAAAAAATTACTAGAATACAACCGAAACCCAAGAAATGACAAAAATACCCCCGAAACACAAAAAATGACCAAAATACCCTCGAAACATAAAAATTACCAAAATAATCCCCGAAACCTAAAAGTAACCAAAATACTCTCGAAACCAAAAAAATTACCAGAATACCACCGAAACCCAAGAAATGACCAAAATACCCCCGAAACACAAAAAATGACCAAAATACCCTCGAAACATAAAAATTACCAAAATAATCCCCGAAACCTAAAAGTAACCAAAATACTCTCGAAACCAAAAAAATTACCCGAATACCACCGAAACCCAAGAAATGACCAAAATACCCCCGAAACACAAAAAATGACCAAAATACCCTTGAAACCTAAAAATTACCAAAATAATCCCCGAAACCTAAAAGTAACCAAAATACTCTCGAAACCAAAAAAATTACCAGAATACCTCCGAAACACAAGAAATGACCAAAATACCCCCGAAACAAAAAATGACCAAAATACCCTGGAAACCTAAAAATTACCAAAATAATCTCCGAAACCTAAAAGTAACCAAAATACTCTCGAAACCAAAAAAATTACCAGAATACCTCCGAAACCCAAGAAATGACTAAAACAGCCCCGAAACCCAAAAAATGACTAAAATACCCTCGAAACATAAAAATTACCAAAATAATCCCCGAAACCTAAAAATGACCAAAATACTCTCGAAACCAAAAAAATTACTAGAATTCCTCCGAAACCCAAAAAATGACCAAAATACCCCCGAAACCCAAAAAATGACCAAAATACCCTCGAAAAATAAAAATTACCAAAATAATCTCCGAAACCTAAAAGTAACCAAAATACTCTCGAAACCAAAAAAATTACCAGAATACCACCGAAACCCAAGAAATGACCAAAATACCCCCAAAACGCAAAAAATGACCAAAATACCCTCGAAACATAAAAATTACCAAAATAATCCCCGAAACCTAAAAGTAACAAAAATACTCTCGAAACCAAAAAAATTACCAGAATACCACCGAAACCCAAGAAATGACCAAAATACCCCCGAAACACAAAAAATGACCAAAATACCCCCGAAACATAAAAATTACCAAAATAACCCCCGAAACCTAAAAGTAACCAAAATACTCTCGAAACCAAAAAAATTACTAGAATACCACCGAAACCCAAGAAATGACCAAAATACCCCCGAAACCAAAAAAATGACCAAAATACCCTCGAAACATAAAAATTACCAAAATAATCCCCGAAACCAAAAAGTAACCAAAATACTCTCGAAACCAAAAAAATTACTAGAATACCACCGAAACCCAAGAAATGACAAAAATACCCCCGAAACACAAAAAATGACCAAAATACCCTCGAAACATAAAAATTACCAAAATAACCCCCAAAATCTAAAAGTAACCAAAATACTCTCGAAACCAAAAAAATTACCAGAATACCACCGAAACCCAAGAAATGACCAAAATACCCCCAAAACGCAAAAAATGACCAAAATACCCTCGAAACATAAAAATTACCAAAATAATCCCCGAAACCTAAAAGTAACAAAAATACTCTCGAAACCAAAAAAATTACCAGAATATCACCGAAACCCAAAAAATGAAAAAAATACCCTCGAAACATAAAAATTACCAAAATAATCCCCGAAACCTAAAAGTAACAAAAATACTCTCGAAACCAAAAAAATTACCAGAATACCACCGAAACCCAAGAAATGACCAAAATACCCCCGAAACACAAAAAATGACCAAAATACCCTCGAAACATAAAAATTACCAAAATAACCCCCGAAACCTAAAAGTAACCAAAATACTCTCGAAACCAAAAAAATTACTAGAATACCACCGAAACCCAAGAAATGACCAAAATACCCCCGAAACCAAAAAAATGACCAAAATACCCTCGAAACATAAAAATTACCAAAATAATCCCCGAAACCAAAAAGTAACCAAAATACTCTCGAAACCAAAAAAATTACTAGAATACCACCGAAACCCAAGAAATGACAAAAATACCCCCGAAACACAAAAAATGACCAAAATACCCTCGAAACATAAAAATTACCAAAATAACCCCCAAAATCTAAAAGTAACCAAAATACTCTCGAAACCAAAAAAATTACCAGAATACCACCGAAACCCAAGAAATAACCAAAATACCCCCGAAACCCAAAAAATGACCAAAATACCCTCGAAACATAAAAATTACCAAAATAATCCCCGAAACCTAAAAGTAACCAAAATACTTTCGAAACCAAAAAAATTACCAGAATACCACCGAAACCCATGAAATGACCAAAATACCCCCGAAACCCAAAAAATGACCAAAATACCCTCGAAACATAAAAATTACCAAAATAATCCCCGAAACCTAAAAATAACCAAAATACTCTCGAAACCAAAAAAATTACTAGAATTCCTCCGAAACCCAAAAAATGACCAAAATACCCCCGAAACCCAAAAAATGACCAAAATACCCTCGAAACATAAAAATTACCAAAATAATCCCCGAAACCTAAAAATGACCAAAATACTCTCAAAACCAAAAAAATTACTAGAATTCCTCCGAAACCCAAAAAATGACCAAAATAACCCCCAAACCCAAAAAATGACCAAAATACCCTCGAAACATAAAAATTACCAAAATAATCCCTGAAACCTAAAAGTAACAAAAATACTCTCGAAACCAAAAAAATTACCAGAATACCACCGAAACCCAAGAAATGACCAAAATACCCCCGAAACACAAAAAATGACCAAAATACCCTTGAAACCTAAAAATTACCAAAATAATCCCCGAAACCTAAAAGTAACCAAAATATTCTCGAAACCAAAAAAATTACCAGAATACCTCCGAAACACAAGAAATGACCAAAATACCCCCGAAACACAAAAAATGACCAAAATACCCTGGAAACCTAAAAATTACCAAAATAATCTCCGAAACCTAAAAGTAACCAAAATACTCTCGAAACCAAAAAAATTACCAGAATACCTCCGAAACCCAAGAAATGACTAAAACAGCCCCGAAACCCAAAAAATGACCAAAAAACCCTCGAAACATAAAAATTACCAAAATAATCCCCGAAACCTAAAAATGTCCAAAATACTCTCGAAACCAAAAAAATTACTAGAATTCCTCCGAAACCCAAAAAATGACCAAAATACCCCCGAAACCCAAAAAATGACCAAAATACCCTCGAAACATAAAAATTACCAAAATAATGCCCGAAACCTAAAAGTAACCAAAATACTCTCGAAACCAAAAAAATTACTAGAATACAACCGAAACCCAAGAAATGTCAAAAATACCCCCGAAACACAAAAAATGACCAAAATACCCTCGAAACATAAAAATTACCAAAATAATCCCCGAAACCTAAAAGTAACAAAAATACTCTCGAAACCAAAAAAATTACCAGAATACCACCGAAACCCAAGAAATGACCAAAATACCCCCAAAACGCAAAAAATGACCAAAATACCCTCGAAACATAAAAATTACCAAAATAATCCCCGAAACCTAAAAGTAACAAAAATACTCTCGAAACCAAAAAAATTACCAGAATACCACCGAAACCCAAGAAATGACCAAAATACCCCCGAAACACAAAAAATGACCAAAATACCCTGGAAACCTAAAAATTACCAAAATAATCTCCGAAACCTAAAAGTAACCAAAATACTCTCGAAACCAAAAAAATTACCAAAATACCTCCGAAACCCAAGAAATGACTAAAACAGCCCCGAAACCCAAAAAATGACCAAAATACCCTCGAAACATAAAAATTACCAAAATAATCCCCGAAACCTAAAAATGACCAAAATACTCTCGAAAGCAAAAAAATTACTAGAATTCCTCCGAAACCCAAAAAATGACCAAAATACCCCCGAAACCCAAAAAATGACCAAAATACCCTCGAAACTTAAAAATTACCAAAATAATCTCCGAAACCTAAAAGTAACCAAAATACTCTCGAAACCAAAAAAATTACCAGAATACCACCGAAACCCAAGAAATGACCAAAATACCCCCAAAACGCAAAAAATGACCAAAATACCCTCGAAACATAAAAATTACCAAAATAATCCCCGAAACCTAAAAGTAACAAAAATACTCTCGAAACCAAAAAAATTACCAGAATACCACCGAAACCCAAGAAATGACCAAAATACCCCCGAAACACAAAAAATGACCAAAATACCCTCGAAACATAAAAATTACCAAAATAACCCCCGAAACCTAAAAGTAACCAAAATACTCTCGAAACCAAAAAAATTACTAGAATACCACCGAAACCCAAGAAATGACCAAAATACCCCCGAAACCAAAAAAATGACCAAAATACCCTCGAAACATAAAAATTACCAAAATAATCCCCGAAACCAAAAAGTAACCAAAATACTCTCGAAACCAAAAAAATTACTAGAATACCACCGAAACCCAAGAAATGACAAAAATACACCCGAAACACAAAAAATGACCAAAATACCCTCGAAACATAAAAATTACCAAAATAACCCCCAAAATCTAAAAGTAACCAAAATACTCTCGAAACCAAAAAAATTACCAGAATACCACCGAAACCCAAGAAATGACCAAAATACCCCCAAAACGCAAAAAATGACCAAAATACCCTCGAAATATAAAAATTACCAAAATAATCCCCGAAACCTAAAAGTAACAAAAATACTCTCGAAACCAAAAAAATTACCAGAATATCACCGAAACCCAAAAAATGAAAAAAATACCCTCGAAACATAAAAATTACCAAAATAATCACCGAAACCTAAAAGTAACAAAAATACTCTCGAAACCAAAAAAATTACCAGAATACCACCGAAACCCAAGAAATGACCAAAATACCCCCGAAACACAAAAAATGACCAAAATACCCTCGAAACATAAAAATTACCAAAATAACCCCCGAAACCTAAAAGTAACCAAAATACTCTCGAAACCAAAAAAATTACTAGAATACCACCGAAACCCAAGAAATGACCAAAATACCCCCGAAACCAAAAAAATGACCAAAATACCCTCGAAACATAAAAATTACCAAAATAATCCCCGAAACCAAAAAGTAACCAAAATACTCTCGAAACCAAAAAAATTACTAGAATACCACCGAAACCCAAGAAATGACAAAAATACCACCGAAACCCAAGAAATGACAAAAATACCCCCGAAACACAAAAAATGACCAAAATACCCTCGAAACATAAAAATTACCAAAATAACCCCCAAAATCTAAAAGTAACCAAAATACTCTCGAAACCAAAAAAATTACCAGAATACCACCGAAACCCAAGAAATAACCAAAATACCCCCGAAACCCAAAAAATGACCAAAATACCCTCGAAACATAAAAATTACCAAAATAATCCCCGAAACCTAAAAGTAACCAAAATACTTTCGAAACCAAAAAAATTACCAGAATACCACCGAAACCCATGAAATGACCAAAATACCCTCGAAACATAAAAATTACCAAAATAATCCCCGAAACCTAAAAATGACCAAAATACTCTCGAAACCAAAAAAATTACTAGAATTCCTCCGAAACCCAAAAAATGACCAAAATACCCCCGAAACCCAAAAAATGACCAAAATACCCTCGAAACATAAAAATTACCAAAATAATCCCCGAAACCTAAAAATGACCAAAATACTCTCGAAACCAAAAAAATTACTAGAATTCCTCCGAAACCCAAAAAATGACCAAAATAACCCCCAAACCCAAAAAATGACCAAAATACCCTCGAAACATAAAAATTACCAAAATAATCCCTGAAACCTAAAAGTAACAAAAATACTCTCGAAACCAAAAAAATTACCAGAATACCACCGAAACCCAAGAAATGACCAAAATACCCCCGAAACACAAAAAATGACCAAAATACCCTTGAAACCTAAAAATTACCAAAATAATCCCCGAAACCTAAAAGTAACCAAAATATTCTCGAAACCAAAAAAATTACCAGAATACCTCCGAAACACAAGAAATGACCAAAATACCCCCGAAACACAAAAAATGACCAAAATACCCTGGAAACCTAAAAATTACCAAAATAATCTCCGAAACCTAAAAGTAACCAAAATACTCTCGAAACCAAAAAAATTACCAGAATACCTCCGAAACCCAAGAAATGACTAAAACAGCCCCGAAACCCAAAAAATGACCAAAAAACCCTCGAAACATAAAAATTACCAAAATAATCCCCGAAACCTAAAAATGTCCAAAATACTCTCGAAACCAAAAAAATTACTAGAATTCCTCCGAAACCCAAAAAATGACCAAAATACCCCCGAAACCCAAAAAATGACCTAAATACCCTCGAAACATAAAAATTACCAAAATAATCCCCGAAACCTAAAAGTAACCAAAATACTCTCGAAACCAAAAAAATTACTAGAATACAACCGAAACCCAAGAAATGTCAAAAATACCCCCGAAACACAAAAAATGACCAAAATACCCTCGAAACATAAAAATTACCAAAATAATCCCCGAAACCTAAAAGTAACAAAAATACTCTCGAAACCAAAAAAATTACCAGAATACCACCGAAACCCAAGAAATGACCAAAATACCCCCAAAACGCAAAAAATGACCAAAATACCCTCGAAACATAAAAATTACCAAAATAATCCCCGAAACCTAAAAGTAACAAAAATACTCTCGAAACCAAAAAAATTACCAGAATACCACCGAAACCCAAGAAATGACCAAAATACCCCCGAAACACAAAAAATGACCAAAATACCCTGGAAACCTAAAAATTACCAAAATAATCTCCGAAACCTAAAAGTAACCAAAATACTCTCGAAACCAAAAAATTACCAAAATACCTCCGAAACCCAAGAAATGACTAAAACAGCCCCGAAACCCAAAAAATGACCAAAATACCCTCGAAACATAAAAATTACCAAAATAATCCCCGAAACCTAAAAATGACCAAAATACTCTCGAAAGCAAAAAAATTACTAGAATTCCTCCGAAACCCAAAAAATGACCAAAATACCCCCGAAACCCAAAAAATGACCAAAATACCCTCGAAACTTAAAAATTACCAAAATAATCTCCGAAACCTAAAAGTAACCAAAATACTCTCGAAACCAAAAAAATTACCAGAATACCACCGAAACCCAAGAAATGACCAAAATACCCCCAAAACGCAAAAAATGACCAAAATACCCTCGAAACATAAAAATTACCAAAATAATCCCCGAAACCTAAAAGTAACAAAAATACTCTCGAAACCAAAAAAATTACCAGAATACCACCGAAACCCAAGAAATGACCAAAATACCCCCGAAACACAAAAAATGACCAAAATACCCTCGAAACATAAAAATTACCAAAATAACCCCCGAAACCTAAAAGTAACCAAAATACTCTCGAAACCAAAAAAATTACTAGAATACCACCGAAACCCAAGAAATGACCAAAATACCCCCGAAACCAAAAAAATGACCAAAATACCCTCGAAACATAAAAATTACCAAAATAATCCCCGAAACCAAAAAGTAACCAAAATACTCTCGAAACCAAAAAAATTACTAGAATACCACCGAAACCCAAGAAATGACAAAAATACCCCCGAAACACAAAAAATGACCAAAATACCCTCGAAACATAAAAATTACCAAAATAACCCCCAAAATCTAAAAGTAACCAAAATACTCTCGAAACCAAAAAAATTACCAGAATACCACCGAAACCCAAGAAATGACCAAAATACCCCCAAAACGCAAAAAATGACCAAAATACCCTCGAAATATAAAAATTACCAAAATAATCCCCGAAACCTAAAAGTAACAAAAATACTCTCGAAACCAAAAAAATTACCAGAATATCACCGAAACCCAAAAAATGAAAAAAATACCCTCGAAACATAAAAATTACCAAAATAATCACCGAAACCTAAAAGTAACAAAAATACTCTCGAAACCAAAAAAATTACCAGAATACCACCGAAACCCAAGAAATGACCAAAATACCCCCGAAACACAAAAAATGACCAAAATACCCTCGAAACATAAAAATTACCAAAATAACCCCCGAAACCTAAAAGTAACCAAAATACTCTCGAAACCAAAAAAATTACTAGAATACCACCGAAACCCAAGAAATGACCAAAATACCCCCGAAACCAAAAAAATGACCAAAATACCCTCGAAACATAAAAATTACCAAAATAATCCCCGAAACCAAAAAGTAACCAAAATACTCTCGAAAGCAAAAAAATTACTAGAATACCACCGAAACCCAAGAAATGACAAAAATACCACCGAAACCCAAGAAATGACAAAAATACCCCCGAAACACAAAAAATGACCAAAATACCCTCGAAACATAAAAATTACCAAAATAACCCCCAAAATCTAAAAGTAACCAAAATACTCTCGAAACCAAAAAAATTACCAGAATACCACCGAAACCCAAGAAATAACCAAAATACCCCCGAAACCCAAAAAATGACCAAAATACCCTCGAAACATAAAAATTACCAAAATAATCCCCGAAACCTAAAAGTAACCAAAATACTTTCGAAACCAAAAAAATTACCAGAATACCACCGAAACCCATGAAATGACCAAAATACCCTCGAAACATAAAAATTACCAAAATAATCCCCGAAACCTAAAAATGACCAAAATACTCTCGAAACCAAAAAAATTACTAGAATTCCTCCGAAACCCAAAAAATGACCAAAATACCCCCGAAACCCAAAAAATGACCAAAATACCCTCGAAACATAAAAATTACCAAAATAATCCCCGAAACCTAAAAATGACCAAAATACTCTCGAAACCAAAAAAATTACTAGAATTCCTCCGAAACCCAAAAAATGACCAAAATAACCCCCAAACCCAAAAAATGACCAAAATACCCTCGAAACATAAAAATTACCAAAATAATCCCTGAAACCTAAAAGTAACAAAAATACTCTCGAAACCAAAAAAATTACCAGAATACCACCGAAACCCAAGAAATGACCAAAATACCCCCGAAACACAAAAAATGACCAAAATACCCTTGAAACCTAAAAATTACCAAAATAATCCCCGAAACCTAAAAGTAACCAAAATATTCTCGAAACCAAAAAAATTACCAGAATACCTCCGAAACACAAGAAATGACCAAAATACCCCCGAAACACAAAAAATGACCAAAATACCCTGGAAACCTAAAAATTACCAAAATAATCTCCGAAACCTAAAAGTAACCAAAATACTCTCGAAACCAAAAAAATTACCAGAATACCTCCGAAACCCAAGAAATGACTAAAACAGCCCCGAAACCCAAAAAATGACCAAAAAACCCTCGAAACATAAAAATTACCAAAATAATCCCCGAAACGTAAAAATGTCCAAAATACTCTCGAAACCAAAAAAATTACTAGAATTCCTCCGAAACCCAAAAAATGACCAAAATACCCCCGAAACCCAAAAAATGACCTAAATACCCTCGAAACATAAAAATTACCAAAATAATCCCCGAAACCTAAAAGTAACCAAAATACTCTCGAAACCAAAAAAATTACTAGAATACAACCGAAACCCAAGAAATGACAAAAATACCCCCGAAACACAAAAAATGACCAAAATACCCTCGAAACATAAAAATTACCAAAATAATCCCCGAAACCTAAAAATGACCAAAATACTCTCGAAACAAAAAAAATTACTAGAATTCCTCCGAAACCCAAAAAATGACCAAAATACCCCCGAAACCCAAAAAATGACCAAAATTCCCTCGAAACATAAAAATTACCAAAATAATCCCCGAAACCTAAAAGTAACCAAAATACTCTCGAAACCAAAAAAATTACCAGAATACCACCGAAACCCAAGAAATGACCAAAATACCCCCAAAACGCAAAAAATGACCAAAATACCCTCGAAACATAAAAATTACCAAAATAATCCCCGAAACCTAAAAGTAACAAAAATACTCTCGAAACCAAAAAAATTACCAGAATACCACCGAAACCCAAGAAATGACCAAAATACCCCCGAAACACAAAAAATGACCAAAATACCCTCGAAACATAAAAATTACCAAAATAATCCCCGAATCCTAAAAGTAACAAAAACGACCAAAATACCCTCGAAACATAAAAATCACCAAAATAATCCCCGAAACCTGAAAGTGACCAAAATACTCTCGAAACCAAAAAAATTACCAGAATACCTCCGAAACCCCGGAAATGACCGAAATACCCCCGAAACACAAAAAATGACCAAAATACCCTCGAAACATAAAAATTACCGAAATAATCCCCGAAACCTAAAAATGACCAAAATACTCTCGGAACCAAAAAAATTACCAGAATACCTCCGAAACCCAAGAAATGACCAAAATATCCCCGAAACACAAAAAATGACCAAAATATCCTCGAAACATAAAAATTACCAAAATAATCCCCGAAACCTAAAAATGACCAAAATACTCTCGAAACAAAAAAAATTACTAGAATTCCTCCGAAACCCAAAAAATGACCAAAATACCCCCGAAACCCAAAAAATGACCAAAATACCCTCGAAACATAAAAATTACCAAAATAATCCCCGAAACCTAAAAGTAACCAAAATACTCTCGAAACCAAAAAAATTACCAGAATACCACCGAAACCCAAGAAATGACCAAAATACCCCCAAAACGCAAAAAATGACCAAAATACCCTCGAAACATAAAAATTACCAAAATAATCCCCGAAACCTAAAAGTAACAAAAATACCCTCGAAACCAAAAAAATTACCAGAATACCACCGAAACCCAAGAAATGACCAAAATACCCCCGAAACACAAAAAATGACCAAAATACCCTCGAAACATAAAAATTACCAAAATAACCCACGAAACCTAAAAGTAACCAAAATACTCTCGAAACCAAAAAAATTACCTGAATACCACCGAAACCCAAGAAATGACCAAAATACCCCCGAAACCCAAAAAATGACCAAAATACCCTCGAAACATAAAAATTACCAAAATAATCCCCGAAACCAAAAAGTAACCAAAATACTCTCGAAACCAAAAAAATTACTAGAATACCACCGAAACCCAAGAAATGACAAAAATACCCCCGAAACACAACAAATGACGAAAATACCCTCGAAACGTAAAAATTACCAAAATAACTCCCGAAACCTAAAAGTAACAAAAATACTCTCGAAACCGAAAAAATTACCAGAATACCACCGAAACGCAAGAAATGACCAAAATACCCCCGAAACCCAAAAAATGACCAAAATACCCTCGAAACATAAAAATTACCAAAATAATCCCCGTAACCTAAAAGTAACCAAAATACTCTCGAAACCAAAAAAATTACCAGATTACCACCGAAACCCAGGAAATGACCAAAATACCCCCGAAACCCAAAAAATGACCAAAATACCCTCGAAACGTAAAAATTACCAAAATAATCCCAGAAACCTAAAAATGACCAAAATACTCTCGAAACCAAAAAAATTACTAGAATTCCTCCGAAACCCAAAAAATGACCAAAATACCCCCGAAACCCAAAAAATGACCAAAATACCCTCGAAACATAAAAATTACCAAAATAATCCCCGGAACCTAAAAGTAACCAAAATACTCTCGAAACCAAAAAAATTACCAGATTACCACCGAAACCCAAGAAATGACCAAAATACCCCCGAAACCCAAAAAATGACCAAAATACCCTCGAAACATAAAAATTACCAAAATAATCCCCGTAACCTAAAAGTAACCAAAATACTCTCGAAACCAAAAAAATTACCAGATTACCACTGAAACCCAGGAAATGACCAAAATACCCCCGAAACCCAAAAAATGACCAAAATACCCTCGAAACGTAAAAATTACCAAAATAATCCCCGAAACCTAAAAATGACCAAAACACTCTCGAAACCAAAAAAATTACTAGAATACAACCGAAACCCAAGAAATGACAAAAATACCCCCGAAACACAAAAAATGACCAAAATACCCTCGAAACATAAAAATTACCAAAATAATCCCCGAAACCTAAAAATGACCAAAATACTCTCGAAACCAAAAAAATTACTAGAATTCCTCCGAAACCCAAAAAATGACCAAAATACCCCCCAAACCCAAAAAATGACCAAAATACCCTCGAAACATAAAAATTACCAAAATAATCCCCGAAACCTAAAAGTAACCAAAATACTCTCGAAACCAAAAAAATTACCAGAATACCACCGAAACCCAAGAAATGACCAAAATACCCCCAAAACGCAAAAAATGACCAAAATACCCTCGAAACATAAAAATTACCAAAATAATCCCCGAAACCTAAAAGTAACAAAAATACTCTCGAAACCAAAAAAATTACCAGAATACCACCGAAACCCAAAAAATGAAAAAAATACCCTCGAAACATAAAAATTACCAAAATAATCCCCGAAACCTAAAAGTAAGCAAAATACTCTCGAAACCAAAAAAATTACTAGAATACAACCGAAACCCAAGAAATGACAAAAATACCCCCGAAACACAAAAAATGACCCAAATACCCTCGAAACATAAAAATTACCAAAATAATCCCCGAAACGTAAAAGTAACCAAAATACTCTCGAAACCAAAAAAATTACCAGAATACCACCGAAACCCAAGAAATGACCAAAATACCCCCGAAACACAAAAAATGACCAAAATACCCTCGAAACATAAAAATTACCAAAATAATCCCCGAAACCTAAAAGTAACCAAAATACTCTCGAAACCAAAAAAATTACCCGAATACCACCGAAACCCAAGAAATGACCAAAATACCCCCGAAACACAAAAAATGACCAAAAATACCCTTGAAACCTAAAAATTACCAAAATAATCCCCGAAACCTAAAAGTAACCAAAATACTCTCGAAACCAAAAAAATTACCAGAATACCTCCGAAACACAAGAAATGACCAAAATACCCCCGAAACACAAAAAATGACCAAAATACCCTGGAAACCTAAAAATTACCAAAATAATCTCCGAAACCTAAAAGTAATCAAAATACTCTCGAAACCAAAAAAATTACCAGAATACCTCCGAAACCCAAGAAATGACTAAAACAGCCCCGAAACCCAAAAAATGACCAAAATACCCTCGAAACATAAAAATTACCAAAATAATCCCCGAAACCTAAAAATGACCAAAATACTCTCGAAACCAAAAAAATTACTAGAATTCCTCCGAAACCCAAAAAATGACCAAAATACCCCCGAAACCCAAAAAATGACCAAAATACCCTCGAAACATAGAAATTACCAAAATAATCTCCGAAACCTAAAAGTAACCAAAATACTCTCGAAACCAAAAAAATTACCAGAATACCACCGAAACCCAAGAAATGACCAAAATACCCCCAAAACGCAAAAAATGACCAAAATACCCTCGAAACATAAAAATTACCAAAATAATCCCCGAAACCTAAAAGTAACAAAAATACTCTCGAAACCAAAAAAATTACCAGAATACCACCGAAACCCAAGAAATGACCAAAATACCCCCGAAACACAAAAAATGACCAAAATACCCTCGAAACATAAAAATTACCAAAATAACCCCCGAAACCTAAAAGTAACCAAAATACTCTCGAAACCAAAAAAATTACTAGAATACCACCGAAACCCAAGAAATGACCAAAATACCCCCGAAACGAAAAAAATGACCAAAATACCCTCGAAACATAAAAATTACCAAAATAATCCCCGAAACCAAAAAGTAACCAAAATACTCTCGAAACCAAAAAAATTACTAGAATACCACCGAAACCCAAGAAATGACAAAAATACCCCCGAAACACAAAAAATGACCAAAATACCCTCGAAACATAAAAATTACCAAAATAACCCCCAAAATCTAAAAGTAACCAAAATACTCTCGAAACCAAAAAAATTACCAGAATACCACCGAAACCCAAGAAATGACCAAAATACCCCCAAAACGCAAAAAATGACCAAAATACCCTCGAAACATAAAAATTACCAAAATAATCCCCGAAACCTAAAAGTAACAAAAATACTCTCGAAACCAAAAAAATTACCAGAATACCACCGAAACCCAAAAAATGAAAAAAATACCCTCGAAACATAAAAATTACCAAAATAATCCCCGAAACCTAAAAGTAAGCAAAATACTCTCGAAACCAAAAAAATTACCAGAATACCACCGAAACCCAAGAAATGACCAAAATACCCCCAAAACGCGAAAAATGACCAAAATACCCTCGAAACATAAAAATTACCAAAATAATCCCCGAAACCTAAAAGTAACAAAAATACTCTCGAAACCAAAAAAATTACCAGAATACCACCGAAACCCAAGAAATGACCAAAATACCCCCGAAACACAAAAAATGACCAAAATACCCTCGAAACATAAAAATTACCAAAATAACCCCCGAAACCTAAAAGTAACCAAAATACTCTCGAAACCAAAAAAATTACCAGAATACCATCGAAACCCAAGAAATGACCAAAATACCCCCAAAACGCAAAAAATGACCAAAATTCCCTCGAAACATAAAAATTACCAAAATAATCCCCGAAACCTAAAAATAACCAAAATACTCTCGAAACCAAAAAAATTACCAGAATACAACCGAAACCCAAGAAATGACAAAAATACTCCCGAAACACAAAAAATGACCAAAATACCCTCGAAACATAAAAATTACCAAAATAATCCCCGAAACCTAAAAATGACCAAAATACTCTCGAAACCAAAAAAATTACTAGAATTCCTCCGAAACCCAAAAAATGACCAAAATAACCCCCAAACCCAAAAAATGACCAAAATACCCTCGAAACATAAAAATTACCAAAATAATCCCTGAAACCTAAAAGTAACAAAAATACTCTCGAAACCAAAAAAATTACCAAAATACCACCGAAACCCAAGAAATGACGAAAATACCCCCAAAACGCAAAAAAGGACCAAAATACCCTCGAAACATAAAAATTACCAAAATAATCCCCGAAACCTAAAAGTAACAAAAATACTCTCGAAACCAAAAAAATTACCAGAATACCACCGAAACCCAAGAAATGACCAAAATACCCCCGAAACACAAAAAATGACCAAAATACCCTCGAAACATAAAAATTACCAAAATAACCCCCGAAAGCTAAAAGTAACCAAAATACTCTAGAAACCAAAAAAATTACCAGAATACCACCGAAAGCCAAGAAATGACCAAAATACCCCCGAAACCCCAAAAAATGACCAAAATACCCTCGAAACATAAAAATCTCCAAAATAATCTCCGAAACCTAAAAGTAACCAAAATACTCTCGAAACCAATAAAATTTCCAGAATACCACCGAAACCCAAGAAATGACCAAAATACCCCCGAAACACAAAAAATGACCAAAATACCCTCGAAACATAAAAATTACCAAAATAATCCCCGAAACCTAAAAGTAACCAAAATACTCTCGAAACCAAAAAAATTACCAGAATACCACCGAAACCCAAGAAATGACCAAAATACCCCCAAAACGCAAAAAATGACCAAAATACCCTCGAAACATAAAAAGTACCAAAATAATCCCCGAAACCTAAAAGTAACAAAAATACTCTCGAAACCAAAAAAATTACCAGAATACCACCGAAACCCAAAAAATGAAAAAAATACCCTCGAAACATAAAAATTACCAAAATAATCCCCGAAACCTAAAAGTAAGCAAAATACTCTCGAAACCAAAAAAATTACTAGAATACAACCGAAACCCAAGAAATGACAAAAATACCCCCGAAAAACAAAAAATGACCAAAATACCCTCGAAACATAAAAATTACCAAAATAATCCCCGAAACCTAAAAGTAACCAAAATACTCTCGAAACCAAAAAAATTACCAGAATACCACCGAAACCCAAGAAATGACCAAAATACCCCCGAAACACAAAAAATGACCAAAATACCCTCGAAACATAAAAATTACCAAAATAATCCCCGAAACCTGAAAGTAACCAAAATACTCTCGAAACCAAAAAAATTACCCGAATACCACCGAAACCCAAGAAATGACCAAAATACCCCCGAAACACAAAAAATGACCAAAATACCCTTGAAACCTAAAAATTACCAAAATAATCCCCGAAACCTAAAAGTAACCAAAATACTCTCGAAACCAAAAAAATTACCAGAATACCTCCGAAACACAAGAAATGACCAAAATACCCCCGAAACACAAAAAATGACCAAAATACCCTGGAAACCTAAAAATTACCAAAATAATCTCCGAAACCTAAAAGTAACCAAAATACTCTCGAAACCAAAAAATTTACCAGAATACCACCGAAACCCAGGAAATGACCAAAATACCCCCGAAACCCAAAAAATGACCAAAATACCCTCGAAACATAAAAATTACCAAAATAATCCCCGAAACCTAAAAATGACCAAAATACTCTCGAAACCAAAAAAATTACTAGAATTCCTCCGAAACCCAAAAAATGACCAAAATACCCTCGAAACCCAAAAAATGACCAAAATACCCTCGAAACATAAAAATTACCAAAATAATCCCCGAAACCTAAAAGTAACCAAAATACTCTCGAAACCAAAAAAATTACCAGAATTCCTCCGAAAACCAAGAAATGACCAAAAGAGCCCCGAAAACCAAAAAACGACCAAAATACCCTCGAAACATAAAAATCACCAAAATAATCCCCGAAACCTGAAAGTGACCAAAATACTCTCGAAACCAAAAAAATTACCAGAATACCTCCGAAACCCCGGAAATGACCGAAATACCCCCGAAACACAAAAAATGACCAAAATACCCTCGAAACATAAAAATTACCAAAATAATCCTCGAAACCTAAAAATGACCAAAATACTCTCGAAACCAAAAAAATTACCAGAATACCTCCGAAACCCAAGAAATGACCAAAATACCCCCGAAACACAAAAAATGACCAAAATACCCTCGAAACATAAAAATTACCAAAATAATCCCCGAAACCTAAAAGTAACGAAAATACTCTCGAAACCAAAAAAATTACCAGAATACCACCGAAACCCAAGAAATGACCAAAATACCCCCAAAACGCAAAAAATGACCAAAATACCCTCGAAACATAAAAAGTACCAAAATAATCCCCGAAACCTAAAAGTAACAAAAATACTCTCGAAACCAAAAAAATTACCAGAATACCACCGAAACCCAAAAAATGAAAAAAATACCCTCTAAACATAAAAATTACCAAAATAATCCCCGAAACCTAAAAGTAAGCAAAATACTCTCGAAACCAAAAAAATTACTAGAATACAACCGATACCCAAGAAATGACAAAAATACCCCCGAAACACAAAAAATGACCAAAATACCCTCGAAACATAAAAATTACCAAAATAATCCCCGAAACCTAAAAGTAACCAAAATACTCTCGAAACCAAAAAAATTACCAGAATACCACCGAAACCCAAGAAATGACCAAAATACCCCCAAAACGCAAAAAATGACCAAAATACCCTCGAAACATAAAAATTACCAAAATAATCCCCGAAACCTAAAAGTAACAAAAATACTCTCGAAACCAAAAAAATTACCAGAATATCACCGAAACCCAAAAAATGAAAAAAATACCCTCGAAACATAAAAATTACCAAAATAATCACCGAAACCTAAAAGTAACAAAAATACTCTCGAAACCAAAAAAATTACCAGAATACCACCGAAACCCAAGAAATGACCAAAATACCCCCGAAACACAAAAAATGACCAAAATACCCTCGAAACATAAAAATTACCAAAATAACCCCCGAAACCTAAAAGTAACCAAAATACTCTCGAAACCAAAAAAATTACTAGAATACCACCGAAACCCAAGAAATGACCAAAATACCCCCGAAACCAAAAAAATGACCAAAATACCCTCGAAACATAAAAATTACCAAAATAATCCCCGAAACCAAAAAGTAACCAAAATACTCTCGAAACCAAAAAAATTACTAGAATACCACCGAAACCCAAGAAATGACAAAAATACCACCGAAACCCAAGAAATTACAAAAATACCCCCGAAACACAAAAAATGACCAAAATACCCTCGAAACATAAAAATTACCAAAATAACCCCCAAAATCTAAAAGTAACCAAAATACTCTCGAAACCAAAAAAATTACCAGAATACCACCGAAACCCAATAAATAACCAAAATACCCCCGAAACCCAAAAAATGACCAAAATACCCTCGAAACATAAAAATTACCAAAATAATCCCCGAAACCTAAAAGTAACCAAAATACTTTCGAAACCAAAAAAATTACCAGAATACCACCGAAACCCATGAAATGACCAAAATACCCTCGAAACATAAAAATTACCAAAATAATCCCCGAAACCTAAAAATGACCAAAATACTCTCGAAACCAAAAAAATTACTAGAATTCCTCCGAAACCCAAAAAATGACCAAAATACCCCCGAAACCCAAAAAATGACCAAAATACCCTCGAAACATAAAAATTACCAAAATAATCCCCGAAACCTAAAAATGACCAAAATACTCTCGAAACCAAAAAAATTACTAGAATTCCTCCGAAACCCAAAAAATGACCAAAATAACCCCCAAACCCAAAAAATGACCAAAATACCCTCGAAACATAAAAATTACCAAAATAATCCCTGAAACCTAAAAGTAACAAAAATACTCTCGAAACCAAAAAAATTACCAGAATACCACCGAAACCCAAGAAATGACCAAAATACCCCCGAAACACAAAAAATGACCAAAATACCCTTGAAACCTAAAAATTACCAAAATAATCCCCGAAACCTAAAAGTAACCAAAATATTCTCGAAACCAAAAAAATTACCAGAATACCTCCGAAACACAAGAAATGACCAAAATACCCCCGAAACACAAAAAATGACCAAAATACCCTGGAAACCTAAAAATTACCAAAATAATCTCCGAAACCTAAAAGTAACCAAAATACTCTCGAAACCAAAAAAATTACCAGAATACCTCCGAAACCCAAGAAATGACTAAAACAGCCCCGAAACCCAAAAAATGACCAAAAAACCCTCGAAACATAAAAATTACCAAAATAATCCCCGAAACCTAAAAATGTCCAAAATACTCTCGAAACCAAAAAAATTACTAGAATTCCTCCGAAACCCAAAAAATGACCAAAATACCCCCGAAACCCAAAAAATGACCTAAATACCCTCGAAACATAAAAAT
Organism: Lithocarpus polystachyus; assembly: GCA_033629205.1. Taxonomy (NCBI): domain Eukaryota; kingdom Viridiplantae; phylum Streptophyta; class Magnoliopsida; order Fagales; family Fagaceae; genus Lithocarpus; species Lithocarpus polystachyus. The sequence goes on along the minus strand of CM066169.1, from coordinate 34,032,911 downwards.
TACCAAAATAATCCCCGAAACCTAAAAGTAACCAAAATACTCTCGAAACCAAAAAAATTACTAGAATACAACCGAAACCCAAGAAATGACAAAAATACCCCCGAAACACAAAAAATGACCAAAATACCCTCGAAACATAAAAATTACCAAAATAATCCCCGAAACCTAAAAATGACCAAAATACTCTCGAAACAAAAAAAATTACTAGAATTCCTCCGAAACCCAAAAAATGACCAAAATACCCCCGAAACCCAAAAAATGACCAAAATTCCCTTGAAACATAAAAATTACCAAAATAATCCCCGAAACCTAAAAGTAACCAAAATACTCTCGAAAGCAAAAAACTTACCAGAATACCACCGAAACCCAAGAAATGACCAAAATACCCCCAAAACGCAAAAAATGACCAAAATACCCTCGAAACATAAAAATTACCAAAATAATCCCCGAAACCTAAAAGTAACAAAAATACTCTCGAAACCAAAAAAATTACCAGAATACCACCGAAACCCAAGAAATGACCAAAATACCCCCGAAACACAAAAAATGACCAAAATACCCTCGAAACATAAAAATTACCAAAATAATCCCCGAATCCTAAAAGTAACAAAAACGACCAAAATACCCTCGAAACATAAAAATCACCAAAATAATCCCCGAAACCTGAAAGTGACCAAAATACTCTCCAAACCAAAAAAATTACCAGAATACCTCCGAAACCCCGGAAATGACCGAAATACCCCCGAAACACAAAAAATGACCAAAATACCCTCGAAACATAAAAATTACCGAAATAATCCCCGAAACCTAAAAATGACAAAAATACTCTCGGAACCAAAAAAATTACCAGAATACCTCCGAAACCCAAGAAATGACCAAAATATCCCCGAAACACAAAAAATGACCAAAATATCCTCGAAACATAAAAATTACCAAAATAATCCCCGAAACCTAAAAATGACCAAAATACTCTCGAAACAAAAAAAATTACTAGAATTCCTCCGAAACCCAAAAAATGACCAAAATACCCCCGAAACCCAAAAAATGACCAAAATACCCTCGAAACATAAAAATTACCAAAATAATCCCCGAAACCTAAAAGTAACCAAAATACTCTCGAAACCAAAAAAATTACCAGAATACCACCGAAACCCAAGAAATGACCAAAATACCCCCAAAACGCAAAAAATGACCAAAATACCCTCGAAACATAAAAATTACCAAAATAATCCCCGAAACCTAAAAGTAACAAAAATACCCTCGAAACCAAAAAAATTACCAGAATACCACCGAAACCCAAGAAATGACCAAAATACCCCCGAAACACAAAAAATGACCAAAATACCCTCGAAACATAAAAATTACCAAAATAACCCCCGAAACCTAAAAGTAACCAAAATACTCTCGAAACCAAAAAAATTACCTGAATACCACCGAAACCCAAGAAATGACCAAAATACCCCCGAAACCCAAAAAATGACCAAAATACCCTCGAAACATAAAAATTACCAAAATAATCCCCGAAACCAAAAAGTAACCAAAATACTCTCGAAACCAAAAAAATTACTAGAATACCACCGAAACCCAAGAAATGACAAAAATACCCCCGAAACACAAAAAATGACGAAAATACCCTCGAAACGTAAAAATTACCAAAATAACTCCCGAAACCTAAAAGTAACCAAAATACTCTCGAAACCAAAAAAATTACCAGATTACCACCGAAACCCAAGAAATGACCAAAATACCCCCGAAACCCAAAAAATGACCAAAATACCCTCGAAACATAAAAATTACCAAAATAATCCCCGTAACCTAAAAGTAACCAAAATACTCTCAAAACCAAAAAAATTACCAGATTACCACTGAAACCCAGGAAATGACCAAAATACCCCCGAAACCCAAAAAATGACCAAAATACCCTCGAAACGTAAAAATTACCAAAATAATCCCCGAAACCTAAAAATGACCAAAATACTCTCGAAACCAAAAAAATTACTAGAATACAACCGAAACCCAAGAAATGACAAAAATACCCCCGAAACACAAAAAATGACCAAAATACCCTCGAAACATAAAAATTACCAAAATAATCCCCGAAACCTAAAAATGACCAAAATACTCTCGAAACCAAAAAAATTACTAGAATTCCTCCGAAACCCAAAAAATGACCAAAATACCCCCCAAACCCAAAAAATGACCAAAATACCCTCGAAACATAAAAATTACCAAAATAATCCCCGAAACCTAAAAGTAACCAAAATACTCTCGAAACCAAAAAAATTACCAGAATACCACCGAAACCCAAGAAATGACCAAAATACCCCCAAAACGCAAAAAATGACCAAAATACCCTCGAAACATAAAAATTACCAAAATAATCCCCGAAACCTAAAAGTAACAAAAATACTCTCGAAACCAAAAAAATTACCAGAATACCACCGAAACCCAAAAAATGAAAAAAATACCCTCGAAACATAAAAATTACCAAAATAATCCCCGAAACCTAAAAGTAAGCAAAATACTCTCGAAACCAAAAAAATTACTAGAATACAACCGAAACCCAAGAAATGACAAAAATACCCCCGAAACACAAAAAATGACCCAAATACCCTCGAAACATAAAAATTACCAAAATAATCCCCGAAACGTAAAAGTAACCAAAATACTCTCGAAACCAAAAAAATTACCAGAATACCACCGAAACCCAAGAAATGACCAAAATACCCCCGAAACACAAAAAATGACCAAAATACCCTCGAAACATAAAAATTACCAAAATAATCCCCGAAACCTAAAAGTAACCAAAATACTCTCGAAACCAAAAAAATTACCCGAATACCACCGAAACCCAAGAAATGACCAAAATACCCCCGAAACACAAAAAATGACCAAAAATACCCTTGAAACCTAAAAATTACCAAAATAATCCCCGAAACCTAAAAGTAACCAAAATACTCTCGAAACCAAAAAAATTACCAGAATACCTCCGAAACACAAGAAATGACCAAAATACCCCCGAAACACAAAAAATGACCAAAATACCCTGGAAACCTAAAAATTACCAAAATAATCTCCAAAACCTAAAAGTAACCAAAATACTCTCGAAACCAAAAAAATTACCAGAATACCTCCGAAACCCAAGAAATGACTAAAACAGCCCCGAAACCCAAAAAATGACCAAAATACCCTCGAAACATAAAAATTACCAAAATAATCCCCGAAACCTAAAAATGACCAAAATACTCTCGAAACCAAAAAAATTACTAGAATTCCTCCGAAACCCAAAAAATGACCAAAATACCCCCGAAACCCAAAAAATGACCAAAATACCCTCGAAACATAAAAATTACCAAAATAATCTCCGAAACCTAAAAGTAACCAAAATACTCTCGAAACCAAAAAAATTACCAGAATACCACCGAAACCCAAGAAATGACCAAAATACCCCCAAAACGCAAAAAATGACCAAAATACCCTCGAAACATAAAAATTACCAAAATAATCCCCGAAACCTAAAAGTAACAAAAATACTCTCGAAACCAAAAAAATTACCAGAATACCACCGAAACCCAAGAAATGACCAAAATACCCCCGAAACACAAAAAATGACCAAAATACCCTCGAAACATAAAAATTACCAAAATAACCCCCGAAACCTAAAAGTAACCAAAATACTCTCGAAACCAAAAAAATTACTAGAATACCACCGAAACCCAAGAAATGACCAAAATACCCCCGAAACGAAAAAAATGACCAAAATACCCTCGAAACATAAAAATTACCAAAATAATCCCCGAAACCAAAAAGTAACCAAAATACTCTCGAAACCAAAAAAATTACTAGAATACCACCGAAACCAAAGAAATGACAAAAATACCCCCGAAACACAAAAAATGACCAAAATACCCTCGAAACATAAAAATTACCAAAATAACCCCCAAAATCTAAAAGTAACCAAAATACTCTCGAAACCAAAAAAATTACCAGAATACCACCGAAACCCAAGAAATGACCAAAATACCCCCAAAACGCAAAAAATGACCAAAATACCCTCGAAACATAAAAATTACCAAAATAATCCCCGAAACCTAAAAGTAACAAAAATACTCTCGAAACAAAAAAAATTACCAGAATACCACCGAAACCCAAAAAATGAAAAAAATACCCTCGAAACATAAAAATTACCAAAATAATCCCCGAAACCTAAAAGTAAGCAAAATACTCTCGAAACCAAAAAAATTACCAGAATACCACCGAAACCCAAGAAATGACCAAAATACCCCCAAAACGCGAAAAATGACCAAAATACCCTCGAAACATAAAAATTACCAAAATAATCCCCGAAACCTAAAAGTAACAAAAATACTCTCGAAACCAAAAAAATTACCAGAATACCACCGAAACCCAAGAAATGACCAAAATACCCCCGAAACACAAAAAATGACCAAAATACCCTCGAAACATAAAAATTACCAAAATAACCCCCGAAACCTAAAAGTAACCAAAATACTCTCGAAACCAAAAAAATTACCAGAATACCATCGAAACCCAAGAAATGACCAAAATACCCCCAAAACGCAAAAAATGACCAAAATTCCCTCGAAACATAAAAATTACCAAAATAATCCCCGAAACCTAAAAATAACCAAAATACTCTCGAAACCAAAAAAATTACCAGAATACAACCGAAACCCAAGAAATGACAAAAATACTCCCGAAACACAAAAAATGACCAAAATACCCTCGAAACATAAAAATTACCAAAATAATCCCCGAAACCTAAAAATGACCAAAATACTCTCGAAACCAAAAAAATTACTAGAATTCCTCCGAAACCCAAAAAATGACCAAAATAACCCCCAAACCCAAAAAATGACCAAAATACCCTCGAAACATAAAAATTACCAAAATAATCCCTGAAACCTAAAAGTAACAAAAATACTCTCGAAACCAAAAAAATTACCAAAATACCACCGAAACCCAAGAAATGACGAAAATACCCCCAAAACGCAAAAAAGGACCAAAATACCCTCGAAACATAAAAATTACCAAAATAATCCCCGAAACCTAAAAGTAACAAAAATACTCTCGAAACCAAAAAAATTACCAGAATACCACCGAAACCCAAGAAATGACCAAAATACCCCCGAAACACAAAAAATGACCAAAATACCCTCGAAACATAAAAATTACCAAAATAACCCCCGAAAGCTAAAAGTAACCAAAATACTCTAGAAACCAAAAAAATTACCAGAATACCACCGAAAGCCAAGAAATGACCAAAATACCCCCGAAACCCCAAAAAATGACCAAAATACCCTCGAAACATAAAAATCTCCAAAATAATCTCCGAAACCTAAAAGTAACCAAAATACTCTCGAAACCAATAAAATTTCCAGAATACCACCGAAACCCAAGAAATGACCAAAATACCCCCGAAACACAAAAAATGACCAAAATACCCTCGAAACATAAAAATTACCAAAATAATCCCCGAAACCTAAAAGTAACCAAAATACTCTCGAAACCAAAAAAATTACCAGAATACCACCGAAACCCAAGAAATGACCAAAATACCCCCAAAACGCAAAAAATGACCAAAATACCCTCGAAACATAAAAAGTACCAAAATAATCCCCGAAACCTAAAAGTAACAAAAATACTCTCGAAACCAAAAAAATTACCAGAATACCACCGAAACCCAAAAAATGAAAAAAATACCCTCGAAACATAAAAATTACCAAAATAATCCCCGAAACCTAAAAGTAAGCAAAATACTCTCGAAACCAAAAAAATTACTAGAATACAACCGAAACCCAAGAAATGACAAAAATACCCCCGAAAAACAAAAAATGACCAAAATACCCTCGAAACATAAAAATTACCAAAATAATCCCCGAAACCTAAAAGTAACCAAAATACTCTCGAAACCAAAAAAATTACCAGAATACCACCGAAACCCAAGAAATGACCAAAATACCCCCGAAACACAAAAAATGACCAAAATACCCTCGAAACATAAAAATTACCAAAATAATCCCCGAAACCTGAAAGTAACCAAAATACTCTCGAAACCAAAAAAATTACCCGAATACCACCGAAACCCAAGAAATGACCAAAATACCCCCGAAACACAAAAAATGACCAAAATACCCTTGAAACCTAAAAATTACCAAAATAATCCCCGAAACCTAAAAGTAACCAAAATACTCTCGAAACCAAAAAAATTACCAGAATACCTCCGAAACACAAGAAATGACCAAAATACCCCCGAAACACAAAAAATGACCAAAATACCCTGGAAACCTAAAAATTACCAAAATAATCTCCGAAACCTAAAAGTAACCAAAATACTCTCGAAACCAAAAAATTTACCAGAATACCACCGAAACCCAGGAAATGACCAAAATACCCCCGAAACCCAAAAAATGACCAAAATACCCTCGAAACATAAAAATTACCAAAATAATCCCCGAAACCTAAAAATGACCAAAATACTCTCGAAACCAAAAAAATTACTAGAATTCCTCCGAAACCCAAAAAATGACCAAAATACCCTCGAAACCCAAAAAATGACCAAAATACCCTCGAAACATAAAAATTACCAAAATAATCCCCGAAACCTAAAAGTAACCAAAATACTCTCGAAACCAAAAAAATTACCAGAATTCCTCCGAAAACCAAGAAATGACCAAAAGAGCCCCGAAAACCAAAAAACGACCAAAATACCCTCGAAACATAAAAATCACCAAAATAATCCCCGAAACCTGAAAGTGACCAAAATACTCTCGAAACCAAAAAAATTACCAGAATACCTCCGAAACCCCGGAAATGACCGAAATACCCCCGAAACACAAAAAATGACCAAAATACCCTCGAAACATATAAATTACCAAAATAATCCTCGAAACCTAAAAATGACCAAAATACTCTCGAAACCAAAAAAATTACCAGAATACCTCCGAAACCCAAGAAATGACCAAAATACCCCCGAAACACAAAAAATGACCAAAATACCCGCGAAACATAAAAATTACCAAAATAATCCCCGAAACCTAAAAGTAACGAAAATACTCTCGAAACCAAAAAAATTACCAGAATACCACCGAAACCCAAGAAATGACCAAAATACCCCCAAAACGCAAAAAATGACCAAAATACCCTCGAAACATAAAAAGTACCAAAATAATCCCCGAAACCTAAAAGTAACAAAAATACTCTCGAAACCAAAAAAATTACCAGAATACCACCGAAACCCAAAAAATGAAAAAAATACCCTCTAAACATAAAAATTACCAAAATAATCCCCGAAACCTAAAAGTAAGCAAAATACTCTCGAAACCAAAAAAATTACTAGAATACAACCGATACCCAAGAAATGACAAAAATACCCCCGAAACACAAAAAATGACCAAAATACCCTCGAAACATAAAAATTACCAAAATAATCCCCGAAACCTAAAAGTAACCAAAATACTCTCGAAACCAAAAAAATTACCAGAATACCACCGAAACCCAAGAAATGACCAAAATACCCCCGAAACACAAAAAATGACCAAAATACCCTCGAAACATAAAAATTACCAAAATAATCCCCGAAACCTAAAAGTAACCAAAATACTCTCGAAACCAAAAAAATTACCCGAATACCACCGAAACCCAAGAAATGACCAAAATACCCCCGAAACACAAAAAATGACCAAAATACCCTTGAAACCTAAAAATTACCAAAATAATCCCCGAAACCTAAAAGTAACCAAAATACTCTCGAAACCAAAAAAATTACCAGAATACCTCCGAAACACAAGAAATGACCAAAATACCCCCGAAACACAAAAAATGACCAAAATACCCTGGAAACCTAAAAATTACCAAAATAATCTCCGAAACCTAAAAGTAACCAAAATACTCTCGAAACCAAAAAAATTACCAGAATACCTCCGAAACCCAAGAAATGACTAAAACAGCCCCGAAACCCAAAAAATGACTAAAATACCCTCGAAACATAAAAATTACCAAAATAATCCCCGAAACCTAAAAATGACCAAAATACTCTCGAAACCAAAAAAATTACTAGAATTCCTCCGAAACCCAAAAAATGACCAAAATACCCCCGAAACCCAAAAAATGACCAAAATACCCTCGAAACATAAAAATTACCAAAATAATCTCCGAAACCTAAAAGTAACCAAAATACTCTCGAAACCAAAAAAATTACCAGAATACCACCGAAACCCAAGAAATGACCAAAATACCCCCAAAACGCAAAAAATGACCAAAATACCCTCGAAACATAAAAATTACCAAAATAATCCCCGAAACCTAAAAGTAACCAAAATAATCTCGAAACCAAAAAAATTACCAGAATACCACCGAAACCCAAGAAATGACCAAAATACCCCCGAAACCCAAAAAATGACCAAAATACCCTCGAAACATAAAAATTACCAAAATAATCCCCGAAACCTAAAAGTAACCAAAATACTCTCGAAACCAAAAAATTTACCAGAATACCACCGAAACCCAGGAAATGACCAAAATACCCCCGAAACCCAAAAAATGACCAAAATACCCTCGAAACATAAAAATTACCAAAATAATCCCCGAAACCTAAAAATGACCAAAATACTCTCGAAACCAAAAAAATTACTAGAATTCCTCCGAAACCCAAAAAATGACCAAAATACCCTCGAAACCCAAAAAATGACCAAAATACCCTCGAAACATAAAAATTACCAAAATAATCCCCGAAACCTAAAAGTAACCAAAATACTCTCGAAACCAAAAAAATTACCAGAATTCCTCCGAAAACCAAGAAATGACCAAAAGAGCCCCGAAAACCAAAAAACGACCAAAATACCCTAGAAACATAAAAATCACCAAAATAATCCCCGAAACCTGAAAGTGACCAAAATACTCTCGAAACCAAAAAAATTACCAGAATACCTCCGAAACCCCGGAAATGACCGAAATACCCCCGAAACACAAAAAATGACCAAAATACCCTCGAAACATAAAAATTACCAAAATAATCCTCGAAACCTAAAAATGACCAAAATACTCTCGAAACCAAAAAAATTACCAGAATACCTCCGAAACCCAAGAAATGACCAAAATACCCCCGAAACACAAAAAATGACCAAAATACCCTCGAAACATAAAAATTACCAAAATAATCCCCGAAACCTAAAAGTAACCAAAATACTCTCGAAACCAAAAAAATTACCAGAATACCACCGAAACCCAAGAAATGACCAAAATACCCCCAAAACGAAAAAAATGACCAAAATACCCTCGAAACATAAAAAGTACCAAAATAATCCCCGAAACCTAAAAGTAACAAAAATACTCTCGAAACCAAAAAAATTACCAGAATACCACCGAAACCCAAAAAATGAAAAAAATACCCTCGAAACATAAAAATTACCAAAATAATCCCCGAAACCTAAAAGTAAGCAAAATACTCTCGAAACCAAAAAAATTACTAGAATACAACCGAAACCCAAGAAATGACAAAAATACCCCCGAAACACAAAAAATGACCAAAATACCCTCGAAACATAAAAATTACCAAAATAATCCCCGAAACCTAAAAGTAACCAAAATACTCTCGAAACCAAAAAAATTACCAGAATACCACCGAAACCCAAGAAATGACCAAAATACCCCCGAAACACAAAAAATGACCAAAATACCCTCGAAACATAAAAATTACCAAAATAATCCCCGAAACCTAAAAGTAACCAAAATACTCTCGAAACCAAAAAAATTACCCGAATACCACCGAAACCCAAGAAATGACCAAAATACCCCCGAAACACAAAAAATGACCAAAATACCCTTGAAACCTAAAAATTACCAAAATAATCCCCGAAACCTAAAAGTAACCAAAATACTCTCGAAACCAAAAAAATTACCAGAATACCTCCGAAACACAAGAAATGACCAAAATACCCCCGAAACACAAAAAATGGCCAAAATACCCTGGAAACCTAAAAATTACCAAAATAATCTCCGAAACCTAAAAGTAACCAAAATACTCTCGAAACCAAAAAAATTACCAGAATACCTCCGAAACCCAAGAAATGACTAAAACAGCCCCGAAACCCAAAAAATGTCTAAAATACCCTCGAAACATAAAAATTACCAAAATAATCCCCGAAACCTAAAAATGACCAAAATACTCTCGAAACCAAAAAAATTACTAGAATTCCTCCGAAACCCAAAAAATGACCAAAATACCCCCGAAACCCAAAAAATGACCAAAATACCCTCGAAACATAAAAATTACCAAAATAATCTCCGAAACCTAAAAGTAACCAAAATACTCTCGAAACCAAAAAAATTACCAGAATACCACCGAAACCCAAGAAATGACCAAAATACCCCCAAAACGCAAAAAATGACCAAAATACCCTCGAAACATAAAAGTTACCAAAATAATCCCCGAAACCTAAAAGTAACAAAAATACTCTCGAAACCAAAAAAATTACCAGAATACCACCGAAACCCAAGAAATGACCAAAATACCCCCGAAACACAAAAAATGACCAAAATACCCTCGAAACATAAAAATTACCAAAATAACCCCCGAAACCTAAAAGTAACCAAAATACTCTCGAAACCAAAAAAATTACTAGAATACCACCGAAACCCAAGAAATGACCAAAATACCCCCGAAACAAAAAAAATGACCAAAATACCCTCGAAACATAAAAATTACCAAAATAATCCCCGAAACCAAAAAGTAACCAAAATACTCTCGAAACCAAAAAAATTACTAGAATACCACCGAAACCCAAGAAATGACAAAAATACCCCCGAAACACAAAAAATGACCAAAATACCCTCGAAACATAAAAATTACCAAAATAACCCCCAAAATCTAAAAGTAACCAAAATACTCTCGAAACCAAAAAAATTACCAGAATACCACCGAAACCCAAGAAATGACCAAAATACCCCCAAAACGCAAAAAATGACCAAAATACCCTCGAAACATAAAAATTACCAAAATAATCCCCGAAACCTAAAAGTAACAAAAATACTCTCGAAACCAAAAAAATTACCAGAATACCACCGAAACCCAAAAAATGAAAAAAATACCCTCGAAACATAAAAATTACCAAAATAATCCCCGAAACCTAAAAGTAAGCAAAATACTCTCGAAACCAAAAAAATTACCAGAATACCACCGAAACCCAAGAAATGACCAAAATACCCCCAAAACGCAAAAAATGACCAAAATACCCTCGAAACATAAAAATTACCAAAATAATCCCCGAAACCTAAAAGTAACAAAAATACTCTCGAAACCAAAAAAATTACCAGAATACCACCGAAACCCAAGAAATGACCAAAATACCCCCGAAACACAAAAAATGACCAAAATACCCTCGAAACATAAAAATTACCAAAATAACCCCCGAAACCTAAAAGTAACCAAAATACTCTCGAAACCAAAAAATTACCAGAATACCACCGAAACCCAAGAAATGACCAAAATACCCCCAAAACGCAAAAAATGACCAAAATTCCCTCGAAACATAAAAATTACCAAAATAATCCCCGAAACCTAAAAATAACCAAAATACTCTCGAAACCAAAAAAATTACCAGAATACAACCGAAACCCAAGAAATGACAAAAATACTCCCGAAACACAAAAAATGACCAAAATACCCTCGAAACATAAAAATTACCAAAATAATCCCCGAAACCTAAAAATGACCAAAATACTCTCGAAACCAAAAAAATTACTAGAATTCCTCCGAAACCCAAAAAATGACCAAAATAACCCCCAAACCCAAAAAATGACCAAAATACCCTCGAAACATAAAAATTACCAAAATAATCCCTGAAACCTAAAAGTAACAAAAATACTCTCGAAACCAAAAAAATTACCAAAATACCACCGAAACCCAAGAAATGACGAAAATACCCCCAAAACGCAAAAAAGGACCAAAATACCCTCGAAACATAAAAATTACCAAAATAATCCCCGAAACCTAAAAGTAACAAAAATACTCTCGAAACCAAAAAAATTACCAGAATACCACCGAAACCCAAGAAATGACCAAAATACCCCCGAAACACAAAAAATGACCAAAATACCCTCGAAACATAAAAATTACCAAAATAACCCCCGAAAGCTAAAAGTAACCAAAATACTCTAGAAACCAAAAAAATTACCAGAATACCACCGAAACCCAAGAAATGACCAAAATACCCCCGAAACCCCAAAAAATGACCAAAATACCCTCGAAACATAAAAATCTCCAAAATAATCTCCGAAACCTAAAAGTAACCAAAATACTCTCGAAACCAATAAAATTTCCAGAATACCACCGAAACCCAAGAAATGACCAAAATACCCCCGAAACACAAAAAATGACCAAAATACCCTCGAAACATAAAAATTACCAAAATAACTCCCGAAACCTAAAAGTAACCAAAATAATCTCGAAACCAAAAAAATTACCAGAATACCACCGAAACCCAAGAAATGACCAAAATACCCCCGAAACCCAAAAAATGACCAAAATACCCTCGAAACATAAAAATTACCAAAATAATCCCCGAAACCTAAAAGTAACCAAAATACTCTCGAAACCAAAAAATTTACCAGAATACCACCGAAACCCAGGAAATGACCAAAATACCCCCGAAACCCAAAAAATGACCAAAATACCCTCGAAACATAAAAATTACCAAAATAATCCCCGAAACCTAAAAATGACCAAAATACTCTCGAAACCAAAAAAATTACTAGAATTCCTCCGAAACCCAAAAAATGACCAAAATACCCTCGAAACCCAAAAAATGACCAAAATACCCTCGAAACATAAAAATTACCAAAATAATCCCCGAAACCTAAAAGTAACCAAAATACTCTCGAAACCAAAAAAATTACCAGAATTCCTCCGAAAACCAAGAAATGACCAAAAGAGCCCCGAAAACCAAAAAACGACCAAAATACCCTAGAAACATAAAAATCACCAAAATAATCCCCGAAACCTGAAAGTGACCAAAATACTCTCGAAACCAAAAAAATTACCAGAATACCTCCGAAACCCCGGAAATGACCGAAATACCCCCGAAACACAAAAAATGACCAAAATACCCTCGAAACATAAAAATTACCAAAATAATCCTCGAAACCTAAAAATGACCAAAATACTCTCGAAACCAAAAAAATTACCAGAATACCTCCGAAACCCAAGAAATGACCAAAATACCCCCGAAACACAAAAAATGACCAAAATACCCTCGAAACATAAAAATTACCAAAATAATCCCCGAAACCTAAAAGTAACCAAAATACTCTCGAAACCAAAAAAATTACCAGAATACCACCGAAACCCAAGAAATGACCAAAATACCCCCAAAACGAAAAAAATGACCAAAATACCCTCGAAACATAAAAAGTACCAAAATAATCCCCGAAACCTAAAAGTAACAAAAATACTCTCGAAACCAAAAAAATTACCAGAATACCACCGAAACCCAAAAAATGAAAAAAATACCCTCGAAACATAAAAATTACCAAAATAATCCCCGAAACCTAAAAGTAAGCAAAATACTCTCGAAACCAAAAAAATTACTAGAATACAACCGAAACCCAAGAAATGACAAAAATACCCCCGAAACACAAAAAATGACCAAAATACCCTCGAAACATAAAAATTACCAAAATAATCCCCGAAACCTAAAAGTAACCAAAATACTCTCGAAACCAAAAAAATTACCAGAATACCACCGAAACCCAAGAAATGACCAAAATACCCCCGAAACACAAAAAATGACCAAAATACCCTCGAAACATAAAAATTACCAAAATAATCCCCGAAACCTAAAAGTAACCAAAATACTCTCGAAACCAAAAAAATTACCCGAATACCACCGAAACCCAAGAAATGACCAAAATACCCCCGAAACACAAAAAATGACCAAAATACCCTTGAAACCTAAAAATTACCAAAATAATCCCCGAAACCTAAAAGTAACCAAAATACTCTCGAAACCAAAAAAATTACCAGAATACCTCCGAAACACAAGAAATGACCAAAATACCCCCGAAACACAAAAAATGGCCAAAATACCCTGGAAACCTAAAAATTACCAAAATAATCTCCGAAACCTAAAAGTAACCAAAATACTCTCGAAACCAAAAAAATTACCAGAATACCTCCGAAACCCAAGAAATGACTAAAACAGCCCCGAAACCCAAAAAATGTCTAAAATACCCTCGAAACATAAAAATTACCAAAATAATCCCCGAAACCTAAAAATGACCAAAATACTCTCGAAACCAAAAAAATTACTAGAATTCCTCCGAAACCCAAAAAATGACCAAAATACCCCCGAAACCCAAAAAATGACCAAAATACCCTCGAAACATAAAAATTACCAAAATAATCTCCGAAACCTAAAAGTAACCAAAATACTCTCGAAACCAAAAAAATTACCAGAATACCACCGAAACCCAAGAAATGACCAAAATACCCCCAAAACGCAAAAAATGACCAAAATACCCTCGAAACATAAAAGTTACCAAAATAATCCCCGAAACCTAAAAGTAACAAAAATACTCTCGAAACCAAAAAAATTACCAGAATACCACCGAAACCCAAGAAATGACCAAAATACCCCCGAAACACAAAAAATGACCAAAATACCCTCGAAACATAAAAATTACCAAAATAACCCCCGAAACCTAAAAGTAACCAAAATACTCTCGAAACCAAAAAAATTACTAGAATACCACCGAAACCCAAGAAATGACCAAAATACCCCCGAAACAAAAAAAATGACCAAAATACCCTCGAAACATAAAAATTACCAAAATAATCCCCGAAACCAAAAAGTAACCAAAATACTCTCGAAACCAAAAAAATTACTAGAATACCACCGAAACCCAAGAAATGACAAAAATACCCCCGAAACACAAAAAATGACCAAAATACCCTCGAAACATAAAAATTACCAAAATAACCCCCAAAATCTAAAAGTAACCAAAATACTCTCGAAACCAAAAAAATTACCAGAATACCACCGAAACCCAAGAAATGACCAAAATACCCCCAAAACGCAAAAAATGACCAAAATACCCTCGAAACATAAAAATTACCAAAATAATCCCCGAAACCTAAAAGTAACAAAAATACTCTCGAAACCAAAAAAATTACCAGAATACCACCGAAACCCAAAAAATGAAAAAAATACCCTCGAAACATAAAAATTACCAAAATAATCCCCGAAACCTAAAAGTAAGCAAAATACTCTCGAAACCAAAAAAATTACCAGAATACCACCGAAACCCAAGAAATGACCAAAATACCCCCAAAACGCAAAAAATGACCAAAATACCCTCGAAACATAAAAATTACCAAAATAATCCCCGAAACCTAAAAGTAACAAAAATACTCTCGAAACCAAAAAAATTACCAGAATACCACCGAAACCCAAGAAATGACCAAAATACCCCCGAAACACAAAAAATGACCAAAATACCCTCGAAACATAAAAATTACCAAAATAACCCCCGAAACCTAAAAGTAACCAAAATACTCTCGAAACCAAAAAAATTACCAGAATACCACCGAAACCCAAGAAATGACCAAAATACCCCCAAAACGCAAAAAATGACCAAAATTCCCTCGAAACATAAAAATTACCAAAATAATCCCCGAAACCTAAAAATAACCAAAATACTCTCGAAACCAAAAAAATTACCAGAATACAACCGAAACCCAAGAAATGACAAAAATACTCCCGAAACACAAAAAATGACCAAAATACCCTCGAAACATAAAAATTACCAAAATAATCCCCGAAACCTAAAAATGACCAAAATACTCTCGAAACCAAAAAAATTACTAGAATTCCTCCGAAACCCAAAAAATGACCAAAATAACCCCCAAACCCAAAAAATGACCAAAATACCCTCGAAACATAAAAATTACCAAAATAATCCCTGAAACCTAAAAGTAACAAAAATACTCTCGAAACCAAAAAAATTACCAAAATACCACCGAAACCCAAGAAATGACGAAAATACCCCCAAAACGCAAAAAAGGACCAAAATACCCTCGAAACATAAAAATTACCAAAATAATCCCCGAAACCTAAAAGTAACAAAAATACTCTCGAAACCAAAAAAATTACCAGAATACCACCGAAACCCAAGAAATGACCAAAATACCCCCGAAACACAAAAAATGACCAAAATACCCTCGAAACATAAAAATTACCAAAATAACCCCCGAAAGCTAAAAGTAACCAAAATACTCTAGAAACCAAAAAAATTACCAGAATACCACCGAAACCCAAGAAATGACCAAAATACCCCCGAAACCCCAAAAAATGACCAAAATACCCTCGAAACATAAAAATCTCCAAAATAATCTCCGAAACCTAAAAGTAACCAAAATACTCTCGAAACCAATAAAATTTCCAGAATACCACCGAAACCCAAGAAATGACCAAAATACCCCCGAAACACAAAAAATGACCAAAATACCCTCGAAACATAAAAATTACCAAAATAACTCCCGAAACCTAAAAGTAACCAAAATAATCTCGAAACCAAAAAAATTACCAGAATACCACCGAAACCCAAGAAATGACCAAAATACCCCCGAAACCCAAAAAATGACCAAAATACCCTCGAAACATAAAAATTACCAAAATAATCCCCGAAACCTAAAAGTAACCAAAATACTCTCGAAACCAAAAAATTTACCAGAATACCACCGAAACCCAGGAAATGACCAAAATACCCCCGAAACCCAAAAAATGACCAAAATACCCTCGAAACATAAAAATTACCAAAATAATCCCCGAAACCTAAAAATGACCAAAATACTCTCGAAACCAAAAAAATTACTAGAATTCCTCCGAAACCCAAAAAATGACCAAAATACCCTCGAAACCCAAAAAATGACCAAAATACCCTCGAAACATAAAAATTACCAAAATAATCCCCGAAACCTAAAAGTAACCAAAATACTCTCGAAACCAAAAAAATTACCAGAATTCCTCCGAAAACCAAGAAATGACCAAAAGAGTCCCGAAAACCAAAAAACGACCAAAATACCCTCGAAACATAAAAATCCCCAAAATAATCCCCGAAACCTGAAAGTGACCAAAATACTCTCGAAACCAAAAAAATTACCAGAATACCTCCGAAACCCCGGAAATGACCGAAATACCCCCGAAACACAAAAAATGACCAAAATACCCTCGAAACATAAAAATTACCAAAATAATCCTCGAAACCTAAAAATGACCAAAATACTCTCGAAACCAAAAAAATTACCAGAATACCTCCGAAACCCAAGAAATGACCAAAATACCCCCGAAACACAAAAAATGACCAAAATACCCTCGAAACATAAAAATTACCAAAATAATCCCCGAAACCTAAAAATGACCAAAATACTCTCGAAACCAAAAAAATTACCAGAATTCCTCCGAAAACCAAGAAATGACCAAAAGAGCCCCGAAACCCAAAAAATGACCAAAATACCCTCGAAACATAAAAATCACCAAAATAATCCTCGAAACCTAAAAATGACCAATATACTCTCGAAACCAAAAAAACTACCAGAATACCACCGAAACCCAAGAAATGACCAAAATACCCCCGGAACCCAAAAAATGACCAAAATACCCTCGAAACATAAAAATCACCAAAATAATCCCCGAAACCTAAAAGTGGCCAAAAAACTCTCGAAACGAAAAAAATTACCAGAATACCTCCGAAACCCAAGAAATGACCAAAAGAGCCCCGAAACCCAAAAAATGACCAAAATACCCTCGAAACATAAAAATCACCAAAATAATCCCCGAAACCTAAAAGTGACCAAAATACTCTCAAACCAAAAAAATTACCAGAATACCTCCGAAACCCGGAAATGACCGAAATACCCCCGAAACACAAAAAATGACCAAAATACCCTCGAAACATAAAAATTACCAAAATAACCCCCGAAACCTAAAAGTAACCAAAATACTCTCGAAACCAAAAAAATTACCAGAATATCTCCGAAACCCAAGAAATGACCAAAATACCCCCGAAACACAAAAAATGACCAAAATACCCTCGAAACATAAAAATTAACAAAATAATCCCCGAAACCTAAAAGTAACCAAAAAACTCTCGAAACCAAAAAATTACTAGAATACCACCGAAACCCAAGAAATGACAAAAATACCCCCGAAACCCAAGAAATGACAAAAATACCCCCGAAACACAAAAAATGACCAAAATACCCTCGAAACATAAAAATTACCAAAATAACCCCCAAAATCTAAAAGTAACCAAAAAACTCTCGAAACCAAAAAAATTACCAGAATACCACCGAAACCCAAGAAATGACCAAAATACCCCCGAAAAACAAAAATGACCAAAATACCCTCGAAACATAAAAATTACCAAAATAATCCCCGAAACCTAAAAGTAACCAAAATACTCTTGAAACCAAAAAAATTACCCGAATACCACCGAAACCCAAGAAATGACCAAAATACCCCCGAAACACAAAAAATGACCAAAATACCCTCGAATCATAAAAATTACCAAAATAATCCCCGAAACCTAAAAGTAACCAAAATACTCTCGAAACCAAAAAAATTACCCGAATACCACCGAAACCCAAGAAATGACCAAAATACCCCCGAAACACAAAAAATGACCAAAATACCCTTGAAACCTAAAAATTACCAAAATAATCCCCGAAACCTAAAAGTAACCAAAATACTCTCGAAACCAAAAAAATTACCAGAATACCTCCGAAACACAAGAAATGACCAAAATACCCCCGAAACACAAAAAATGACCAAAATACCCTGGAAACCTAAAAATTACCAAAATAATCTCCGAAACCTAAAAGTAACCAAAATACTCTCGAAACCAAAAAAATTACCAAAATACCTCCGAAACCCAAGAAATGACTAAAACAGCCCGAAACCCAAAAAATGACCAAAATACCCTCGAAACATAAAAATTACCAAAATAATCCCCGAAACCTAAAAATGACCAAAATACTCTCGAAACCAAAAAAATTACTAGAATTCCTCCGAAACCCAAAAAATGACCAAAATACCCCCGAAACCCAAAAAATGACCAAAATACCCTCGAAACTTAAAAATTACCAAAATAATCTCCGAAACCTAAAAGTAACCAAAATACTCTCGAAACCAAAAAAATTACCAGAATACCACCGAAACCCAAGAAATGACCAAAATACCCCCAAAACGCAAAAAATGACCAAAATACCCTCGAAACATAAAAATTACCAAAATAATCCCCGAAACCTAAAAGTAACAAAAATACTCTCGAAACCAAAAAAATTACCAGAATACCACCGAAACCCAAGAAATGACCAAAATACCCCCGAAACACAAAAAATGACCAAAATACCCTCGAAACATAAAAATTACCAAAATAACCCCCGAAACCTAAAAGTAACCAAAATACTCTCGAAACCAAAAAATTACTAGAATACCACCGAAACCCAAGAAATGACCAAAATACCCCGAAACCAAAAAAATGACCAAAATACCCTCGAAACATAAAAATTACCAAAATAATCCCCGAAACCAAAAAGTAACCAAAATACTCTCGAAACCAAAAAAATTACTAGAATACCACCGAAACCCAAGAAATGACAAAAATACCCCCGAAACACAAAAAATGACCAAAATACCCTTGAAACATAAAAATTACCAAAATAACCCCCAAAATCTAAAAGTAACCAAAATACTCTCGAAACCAAAAAAATTACCAGAATACCACCGAAACCCAAGAAATGACCAAAATACCCCCAAAACGCAAAAAATGACCAAAATACCCTCGAAACATAAAATTACCAAAATAATCCCCGAAACCTAAAAGTAACAAAAATACTCTCGAAACCAAAAAATTACCAGAATACCACCGAAACCCAAAAAATGAAAAAAATACCCTCGAAACATAAAAATTACCAAAATAATCCCCGAAACCTAAAAGTAAGCAAAATACTCTCGAAACCAAAAAAATTACCAGAATACCACCGAAACCCAAGAAATGACCAAAATACCCCCAAAACGCAAAAAATGACCAAAATACCCTCGAAACATAAAAATTACCAAAATAATCCCCGAAACCTAAAAGTAACAAAAATACTCTCGAAACCAAAAAAATTACCAGAATACCACCGAAACCCAAGAAATGACCAAAATACCCCCGAAACACAAAAAATGACCAAAATACCCTCGAAACATAAAAATTACCAAAATAACCCCCGAAACCTAAAAGTAACCAAAATACTCTCGAAACCAAAAAAATTACCAGAATACCACCGAAACCCAAGAAATGACCAAAATACCCCCAAAACGCAAAAAATGACCAAAATTCCCTCGAAACATAAAAATTACCAAAATAATCCCCGAAACCTAAAAATAACCAAAATACTCTCGAAACCAAAAAAATTACCAGAATACAACCGAAACCCAAGAAATGACAAAAATACTCCCGAAACACAAAAAATGACCAAAATACCCTCGAAACATAAAAATTACCAAAATAATCCCCGAAACCTAAAAATGACCAAAATACTCTCGAAACCAAAAAAATTACTAGAATTCCTCCGAAACCCAAAAAATGACCAAAATAACCCCCAAACCCAAAAAATGACCAAAATACCCTCGAAACATAAAAATTACCAAAATAATCCCTGAAACCTAAAAGTAACAAAAATACTCTCGAAACCAAAAAAATTACCAAAATACCACCGAAACCCAAGAAATGACGAAAATACCCCCAAAACGCAAAAAAGGACCAAAATACCCTCGAAACATAAAAATTACCAAAATAATCCCCGAAACCTAAAAGTAACAAAAATACTCTCGAAACCAAAAAAATTACCAGAATACCACCGAAACCCAAGAAATGACCAAAATACCCCCGAAACACAAAAAATGACCAAAATACCCTCGAAACATAAAAATTACCAAAATAACCCCCGAAAGCTAAAAGTAACCAAAATACTCCAGAAACCAAAAAAATTACCAGAATACCACCGAAACCCAAGAAATGACCAAAATACCCCCGAAACCCCAAAAAATGACCAAAATACCCTCGAAACATAAAAATCTCCAAAATAATCTCCGAAACCTAAAAGTAACCAAAATACCCTCGAAACCAATAAAATTTCCAGAATACCACCGAAACCCAAGAAATGACCAAAATACCCCCGAAACACAAAAAATGACCAAAATACCCTCGAAACATAAAAATTACCAAAATAACTCCCGAAACCTAAAAGTAACCAAAATAATCTCGAAACCAAAAAAATTACCAGAATACCACCGAAACCCAAGAAATGACCAAAATACCCCCGAAACCCAAAAAATGACCAAAATACCCTCGAAACATAAAAATTACCAAAATAATCCCCGAAACCTAAAAGTAACCAAAATACTCTCGAAACCAAAAAATTTACCAGAATACCACCGAAACCCAGGAAATGACCAAAATACCCCCGAAACCCAAAAAATGACCAAAATACCCTCGAAACATAAAAATTACCAAAATAATCCCCGAAACCTAAAAGTAACAAAAATACTCTCGAAACCAAAAAAATTACCAGAATACCACCGAAACCCAAGAAATGACCAAAATACCCCCGAAACACAAAAAATGACCAAAATACCCTCGAAACATAAAAATTACCAAAATAACTCCCGAAACCTAAAAGTAACCAAAATACTCTCGAAACCAAAAAAATTACCAGAATACCACCGAAACCCAAGAAATGACCAAAATACCCCCAAAACGCAAAAAATGACCAAAATACCCTCGAAACATAAAAATTACCAAAATAATCCCCGAAACCTAAAAGTAACAAAAATACTCTCGAAACCAAAAAAATTACCAGAATACCACCGAAACCCAAGAAATGACCAAAATACCCCCGAAACACAAAAAATGACCAAAATACCCTCGAAACATAAAAATTACCAAAATAACCCCCGAAACCTAAAAGTAACCAAAATACTCTCGAAACCAAAAAAATTACTAGAATACCACCGAAACCCAAGAAATGACCAAAATACCCCCGAAACCAAAAAAATGACCAAAATACCCTCGAAACATAAAAATTACCAAAATAATCCCCGAAACCAAAAAGTAACCAAAATACTCTCGAAACCAAAAAAATTACTAGAATACCACCGAAACCCAAGAAATGACAAAAATACCCCCGAAACACAAAAAATGACCAAAATACCCTCGAAACATAAAAATTACCAAAATAACCCCCAAAATCTAAAAGTAACCAAAATACTCTCGAAACCAAAAAAATTACCAGAATACCACCGAAACCCAAGAAATAACCAAAATACCCCCGAAACCCAAAAAATGACCAAAATACCCTCGAAACATAAAAATTACCAAAATAATCCCCGAAACCTAAAAGTAACCAAAATACTTTCGAAACCAAAAAAATTACCAGAATACCATCGAAACCCATGAAATGACCAAAATACCCCCGAAACCCAAAAAATGACCAAAATACCCTCGAAACATAAAAATTACCAAAATAATCCCCGAAACCTAAAAATGACCAAAATACTCTCGAAACCAAAAAAATTACTAGAATTCCTCCGAAACCCAAAAAATGACCAAAATACCCCCGAAACCCAAAAAATGACCAAAATACCCTCGAAACATAAAAATTACCAAAATAATCCCCGAAACCTAAAAGTAGCCAAAATACTCTCGAAACCAAAAAAATTACAAGAATTCCTCCGAAAACCAAGAAATGACCAAAAGAGCCCCGAAACCCAAAAAATGACCAAAATACCCTCGAAACATAAAAATCACCAAAATAATCCCCGAAACCTAAAAGTGACCAAAATACTCTCGAAACCAAAAAAATTACCAGAATACCTCCGAAACTCAAGAAATGACCAAAATACCCCCGAAACACAAAAAATGACCAAAATACCCTCGAAACATAAAAATTACCAAAATAATCCCCGAAACCTAAAAGTAACCAAAATACTCTCGAAACCAAAAAAATTACCAGAATACAACCGAAACCCAAGAAATGACCAAAATACACCCGAAACACAAAAAATGACCAAAATACCCTCGAAACATAAAAATTACCAAAATAACCCCCGAAACCTAAAAGTAACCAAAATACTCTCGAAACCAAAAAAATTACGAGAATACCTCCGAAACCCAAGAAATGACCAAAATACCCCCGAAACCCAAAAAATGACCAAAATACCCTAGAAACATAAAAATTACCAAAATAATCCCCGAAACATAAAAGTAACCAAAATACTCTCGAAACCAAAAAAATAACCAGAATACCACCGAAACCCAAGAAATGACCAAAATACCCCCGAAACACAAAAAATGACCAAAATACCCTCGAAACATAAAAATTAACAAAATAATCCCCGAAACCTAAAAGTAACCAAAATACTCTCGAAACCAAAAAAATTACCAGAATACCACCGAAACCCAAGAAATGACCAAAATACCCCCGAAAAACAAAAAATGACCAAAATACCCTCGAAACATAAAAATTACCAAAATAATCCCCGAAACCTAAAAGTAACCAAAATACTCTCGAAACCAAAAAAATTACCCGAATACTACCGAAACCCAAGAAATGACCAAAACACCCCCGAAACACAAAAAATGACCAAAATACCCTTGAAATCTAAAAATTACCAAAATAATCCCCGAAACCTAAAAGTAACCAAAATACTCTCGAAACCAAAAAAATTACCAGAATACATTCGAAACCCAAGAAATGACCAAAATACCCCCGAAACCCAAAAAATGACCAAAATATCCCCGAAACATAAAAATTACCAAAATAATCCCCGAAACCTAAAAGTAACCAAAATACTCTCGAAACCAAAAAAATTAACAGAATTCCTCCGAAACCCAAGAAATGACCAAAAGAGCCCCGAAACCCAAAAAATGACCAAAATACCCTCGAAACATAAAAATCAACAAAATAATCCCCGAAACCTAAAAGTGACCAAAATACTCTCGAAACCAAAAAAATTACCAGAATACCTCCGAAACCCAAGAAATGACCAAAATACCCCCGAAACACAAAAAATAACCAAAATACCCTCGAAACATAAAAATTACCAAAATAATCCTCGAAACCTAAAAATGACCAAAATACTCTCGAAACCAAAAAAACTACCAAAATACCACCGAAACCCAAGAAATGACCAAAATACCCCCGAAACCCAAAAAATGACCAAAATACCCTCGAAACATAAAAATTACCAAAATAATCCCCGAAACCTAAAAGTGACCAAAATACTATCGAAACCAAAAAAATTACCAGAATACCTCGGAAACCCAAGAAATGACCAAAACAGCCCCGAAACCCAAAAAATGACCAAAATACCCTCGAAACATAAAAATTACCAAAATAATCCCCGAAACCTAAAAATGACCAAAATACTCTCGAAACCAAAAAAATTACTAGAATTCCTCCGAAACCCAAAAAATGACCAAAATACCCCCGAAACCCAAAAAATGACCAAAATACCCTCGAAACATAAAAATTACCAAAATAATCCCCGAAACCTAAAAGTAGCCAAAATACTCTCGAAACCAAAAAAATTACCAGAATTCCTCCGAAAAATTACCAGGTTTCGCCCCTTCGCGCAAACCTGCCCACATTGTTCCACGAAAGATGATCCTCTTCATCTTCATGCTCATCCTCGTGGTAGTAATCAGAATCATCCACGCGCGCATGCCTTTCTTGCCTTCTAGCATTAGGGCCTCTTTGGGGACGCTCCTCACGCAAATTAGCAATATCAGTATCTTGCCGGTCCAATCGATCTCGAATCTCATTAAACACCACATTGATGCGTTCAAATTGTTGTTGCATAGCCTGCAACATGATAGATGATGACTCCTCCCCTCCTTCCTTATTTGATGTTTCACTCCTGCAAGACATTTTAAAAACTACAAAGAAAGGTTAGAAATAATTCCTCACAACACTCCCTCACGTGTTTGCACTCAGATTATGTCACTCCCACTCGTGTTTCACTCTTAAATTGGCTTTTTCCCGATATTAGTCTCACACTCTCTTGCCTTTTTCCACTCGCAGCTTCCCCTTTTCAGTTCTGCAATAAACTAAAAAACTTGATCTAGAAATTCAACTTGTAGTGTTTAAACAAATACCAACGGCTAGAAAGTATGACAGAGACACAAATCAAAGAAAAATAGGACAAAAGAAAACAATATAACTGCTCTGAGAGAGAACTGAAACAAAAAACAAATTTTTTTTTTTTTTTTTTTTTTTTTCGTTTTTTTTTTTTTTTTTGCAGTTTTTTTTTTTTTTTGGAACTCAGTGCACAGTTTTAACCTAGTGCACCTCACAGAATAAGAACGAAGAACGAAGAACAAAGAACAGAAACAAGATAACTGGAAACAAAAGAAAAAAGGATAGAAAACTGATTTTAGAACCTGAGCTCTGATACCAAATGATGCGAACCTCAACAGACTCGCTTTGAGACCCAACAAACAATATTGGAATATTGCCCAAGAAAGCTAAAATTCAGATTTTTGATAGAAAACCCTGACCCAACGTTTATTAGAGAAACGCGAACCAAAGGTATAAGTAACAGACCTTGACCCAATGATTATAAAGGAATCACGAACCAAAGGTATAAGTTTGAACGCCACAAGGAAGAATCCTTGATAAGCTCACAGTTCTTGAAGAACCAAAGAGAAGAGCAAAGCCTCACCTTTTCTGATTTTTATTCAATAATTCATCCAAAAAACGTTTACAGACTTAGGGGCCTATTTAGAGGCTCCATAAAACTTGACAGACAAGTAAATATATTCTAAAATAACTCCTAATTGATACCTAACCATATCGGGAATCAAATTTGACCTAAAAAACGTACTAAATAATAAAACCTTAATTAAAATCTGATTTGGTCTGAAAATAGCAGATCCAAAATAGGAAAAACCCTAAAAAACGTTCTAAATAATAAAAGCCTAAAATTAAGGAAGATCTGGTCCAAAATTAGAAGATCTAAATTAGGAAAAGTATCAATTAACTGATTTAGAGCTAGAAAGTCAATCAGTCATAAATCTTTGCCATAAATAACGCCCAATTACGTCAGATCAGCCCTCAATAGCTTGGATTAAATTTATTAGGCCTTCATCTTCTTTTGGGCCCAGCTTGGAATGTGAATCAGCCCAAATCCCTTGAATCAGCCCATTTAGTGCTTCTTTGATCTTCTTGGATCTTGCTCTTGTAATTGGCCCGACTGGAACTTGCAATGGATCCTTGAAAGCTTGTTGATTCTCATCAGCAACAATGTCTCAAATGATGTGGTACTTTTTCTCAATGTGCTTTCCTTTCTTGTGATTCCTTGGATCTTTGGATTGTGCAACCGCTCCACTATTGTCACAAAACAATGTTATAGGAACTTGCTCCATTCTCACTACATCAAGATCAGAAAGGAATTTCTTGAGCCAAACAGATTCCTTTGCCGCCTCACAAGCAGCAACATATTCCGCTTCCATGGTGGAGTCAGCAATACAAGATTGCTTAACACTCCTCCAACTTATGGCTCCACCTTCCATGGTGAAAACACATCCTGACGTGGACTTTCTAAAATCTAGATCCGATTGAAAGTCTGAATCAGTTTAGCCAACGGGAATCAAATCCTCACAACTGTAAACAAGCATATAATCTCTCGTTCTCCGTAGATACTTGAGAATATGCTTTACAGCTTGCCAATGTTGTGGTCCTGGATTTGATTGATATCGGCTGACCATGCCAACTGAAAAACAGATATCTGGTCTAGTACAAAGCATGGCATACATGAGACTTCCTACTGCAGAAGCATAAGGAACTTGTCTCATCATATCTTCTTCCTCTTGAGTCTTAGGCCTTCGGTCATCAGACAGAGGAACTCCATGTCTGAAAGGAAGTAATCCTTTCTTGGAGTTTTGCATGCTAAATCGTTCTAGAACCTTATCTATATATCCAGCTTGTGATAAGCCTAACATCTTCTTCTTACGATCTCGCCAAGGCTTGATCCCTAGAATAAAGTTAGCCTCACCCAAGTCCTTCATATCAAATTGGCTTGACAACCAAACCTTTACTGATGACATGACCCCTACATCATTTCCAATGAGTAGAATATCATCAACATAAAGCACTAGGAACATTACTACTTTGTCTTGATGTCTTTTGTACACACATGGTTCATCAAGATTTTGTTCAAAACCAAATGATTTGATTGCTTGATCAAATCTGATGTTCATGACCTAGATGCTTGCTTAAGTCCATAAATGGACCTATTCAATTTGCATACCATATGCTCTTGGTTCTTTGCTATGAAACTTTCTAGTTGCATCATATGGATTTCCTCTTCAAGATTGCCATTGAGAAATGCAGTCTTGACATCCATTTGCCAAATCTCATAATCATAATGAGCAGCAATGGATAAGAGAATTCTGATAGATTTAAGCATTGCTACTGGTGAAAAGGTTTCCTCATAATCAATACCTTCCTTTTGAGTATACCCTTTTGCCACTAGCCTTGCTTTAAAGGTTTTTAACCTTTCCATCTATCCCTCTCTTCCTCTTGTAAACCCATTTGCAACCAACAGGTGTAATGCCGTTAGGCGCCGTTACAAGATCCCAAACTTGATTGGAATACATGGAATCTAATTCTGATTTCATAGCTTGGACCCAATGATGTGCATTTATATCATTCATTGCTTCTTCATAAGTGTAAGGATCAGTTTTGGCCTCCTTTGAGATAGCCTCATAAGTCTCTCCAAGACTTATGAATCTTATAGGTGGCCTAACATTCCTCTCACTACGACGAGGCAACTGTGTACTAGACATCTCATGAGTAGTATCTTGTGGTGTATCCAATACAGCCACATCATCCCTAGTTTCAACCATTGGTTGTTCAATTACAGGTTTATTCATTTTAGCCAAGACAACTCTACTTCTAGGAGTAAAATTGTTCATATAGTCATTTTCCAAGAATTTAGCATTTGTACTAACAAAAAATTTGTTATCTTTATGACTATAGAATATGTAACCTCTAGTTTCTTTTAGATAACCCACAAGCAAACATACTTCTGATTTTGTCCGGACCTCGGTGGACCACATTCAAACGACAATATCTCTTTTGATTTGATTTCAAATTCAAGCATGGAATGTGTACTTCCTAAAACATTCAGACCGCATTCAAGAACTCCTTATCGTTCAAAAGTTACCGTGGAAACGGCGACCAAAGGTCACTTTTCGACACACGTTCAACCCGATTAAGGCTCGTGAATAACTAGGCACTAACGTATTTTTTACCCAAAGTTTGATTTTTAGTTGATTGATCTCGCGATATAGGAAAAATATTTTCAACCCAAATTTGTGGACAAAACGTTAGACTTTCATTTTTACGCCCTTTTATCGGCAAAAAATAGTAATCCGAGTTGTCGGAACCATCGTAGGCCATATTCAAATGACAATAACTCTCTTGATTTTTATCGAATAAGTACAAAATTTGCATTGAAATTCAACGTCAGAATGTGTACTTTCCAAAATATTCAGACCGCATTCAAGAATTCCTTACCAGTCAAAATTTATCGTCGAAACAGCGACCAAAGGTCACTTTTGGACACACGTTCAACCCGATTAAGGCTCGTGAATAACTAGCAACTAACGTGTTTTTTACCCAAAGTCTGATTTTGAGATGATTGACCTCATGATATTGGAAGAATATTTTCAACCCAAATTTGTGGACAAAACTTTGGACTTCCATTTTTTCGCCCTTCAATCAGCAAAATATAGTAATCCGGCTTGTCGGTACCTTGGGGGGCCATATTCAAATTTTCAACCCAATTAAGGTTCGTGAATAACTATCCAATAACGTATTTTTTACCCAAGGTTTGATTTTGAGATGATTGATCTCGTAATATAGGAAAAATATTTTCAACCCAAATTCGTGGACAAAACATTAGACTTCCATTTTTACTCCCTTCTGTCAGCAAATAATAGTAATCTGAGTTGACAATACCCCGGTGGGCCACATTCAACCAACAATATCTCTCTTGATTTTTATCGAAAAAGTTCAAAATTTGAGTTCAAATTCAAGCTCGGCATGCGAACTTTCTAAAACATTCAGACCGCATTAAAGAATTCCTTACCGTGTAAAATTTATCATCGAAACGGCGACCAAAGGTCACTTCTCGACCCATTTTCATCCCGATTAAGGCTCGTGAATAACTGGACAATAACGTATTTTTTACCCAAAGTTTGATTTTGAGATGATTGATCTCGCGATATAGGAAAAATATTTTCATGCGAGTTGTCGGGACCTCGGTAGACCACATTCAAATGACAATACCTGTCTTGATTTGAGTTCAAATTCAAGCTTGGAATGTGTACATCCTAAAACATTCAGACCGCATTCAAGAACTTCTTACCGTTCAAAAGTTATCGTGGAAACGGCAACCAAAAGTCACTTTTCGACACACGTTCAACCCGATTAAGGCTCGTGAATAACTAGCCATTAAAGTATTTTTTACCCAAAGTTTGATTTTTAGATGATTGATCTCGCGATATAGGAAAAAGATTTTCAACCCAAATTCGTGGACAAAACGTTAGACTTCCATTTTTACTCCCTTCTTTCTGCAAATAATCATAATCTGAGTTGACGGTACCTCGGTGAACCACATTCAAATGACAATATTTCTCTTGATTTTTATGTAAAAAGTACAAATTTTGTGTTCAAATACAAGCTCAAAATGTGAACTTTCGAAAACATTCAGGCCGTATTTAAAAATTCCTTACCGTGCAAAAGTTATCATCGAAACGGCGACCAAAGGTCACTTCTTGACACATTTTCTACCCGATTAAGGCTCATGAATAACTAGACAATAACGTGTATTTTACCCAAGGTTTTATTTTGAGATGATTGATCTTGCGATATAGGAAAAATATTTTCATGCCAAATTTGGGGCCAAAACGTTAGACTTCCACTTTTACTACCTTCAATCGGCAAAAAATTGTAATCCGGCATGTCGGTACCTCGGTGGGCCATATTCAAACGGCAATAACTCTCTTGATTTTTATCAAAAAATTACAAAATTTGTGTTCAAATTCAAGCTAGGAATGTGTACTATCTAAAACAATAAGACCGCATTAAAGAATTCCTTACCGTTCAAAAGTTATCGTGAAAACGATGACCAAAGGTCACTTCTCGACACATTTTTAATCCGATTAAGGCTCGTGAATAACTATCCAAAAACGTATTTTTTATTCAAGGTTTGATTTTGAGATTATTGATCTCGTCGAAACATTCTAAAACATTCTAACTACATTAAAGAATTCCTTACCGTTCAAAAGTTCACGTCGAAACGACGACCTAAGGTCACTTCTCGACCCATTTCAACCCGATTAGGGCTCGCGAATAACTAGGCAATAATGTATTTTTTACCCAAAGTTTGATTTTGAGATGATTGATCTCGTGACGTAGGAAAAATATTTTCATGCGAAATTCGTGGACAAAACGTTAGACTTTCATTTTTACGCCCCTCTATCGGCAAAAAGTAATAATCCGAGTTGTCTGGACCTCGGTGGACCACATTCAAAGGACTATACCTCTCTTGATTTGAGTCCAAATTCAAGCTTGGAATGTTTACTTCCTAAAACATTCAGACCGCTTTCGAGAACTCCTTACCATTCAAAAGTTATCGTGGAAACGGCAACTAAAGGTCACTTTTCGCATACGTTCAACCCGATTAAGGCTCGTGAATAACTAGCCACTAAAGTATTTTTTACCCAAAGTTTGATTTTTAGATGATTGATCTCGCGATATAGGAAAAATATTTTCAACCCAAATTCGTGGACAAAACGTTAGACTTCCATTTTTACTCCCTTCTTTCTGCAAATAATCGTAATCTGAGTTGACGGTACCTCTGTGGACCACATTCAAACGACAATATTTCTCTTGATTTTTATGTAAAAAGTACAAATTTTGTGTTCAAATACAAGCTCAAAATGTGAACTTTCGAAAACATTCAGGCCGTATTTAAGAATTCCTTACCGTGCAAAAGTTATCATCGAAACGGCGACCAAAGGTCACTTCTCGACACATTTTCTACCCGATTAAGGCTCATGAATAACTAGACAATAACGTGTATTTTACCCAAGGTTTTATTTTGAGATGATTGATCTCGCGATATGGGAAAAATATTTTCATGCCAAATTTGGGGCCAAAACATTAGACTTCCCACTTTTACTACCTTCAATCGGCAAAAAATTGTAATCCGGCATGTTGGTACCTCGGTGGGCCATATTCAAACGACAATAACTCTCTTGATTTTTATCAAAAAATTACAAAATTTGTGTTTAAATTCAAGTTAGGAATGTGTACTATCTAAAACAATAAGACCGCATTAAAGAATTCCTTACCGTTCAAAAGTTATCGTGGAAACGGTGACTAAAGGTCACTTCTCGACACATTTTCAATCCGATTAAGGCTCGTGAATAACTATCCAATAACGTATTTTTTACTCAAGGTTTGATTTTGAGATTATTGATCTCGTGATATAGGAAAAATATTTTCAACCCAAATTCGTGGACAAAATTTTAGACTTCCATTTTTACTCCCTTCTGTTAGCAAATAATCGTAATCTGAGTTGACGATACCTCGGCGGGCCACATTCAAACGACAATATCTCTCTTGATTTTTATCGAAAAAGTTCAAAATTTGAGTTCAAATTCAAGCTCGGGATGTGAGCTTTCTAAAACATTCTAACTACATTAAAGAATTCCTTACCGTTCAAAAGTTCACGTCGAAACGACGACCTAAGGTCACTTCTCGACCCATTTCAACCCGATTAGGGCTCGCGAATAACTAGGCAATAATGTATTTTTTACCCAAAGTTTGATTTTGAGATGATTGATCTCGCGACGTAGGAAAAATATTTTCATGCGAAATTCGTGGACAAAACGTTAGACTTTCATTTTTACGCCCCTCTATCGGCAAAAAGTAATAATCCGAGTTGTCCGGACCTCGGTGGACCACATTCAAAGGACTATACCTCTCTTGATTTGAGTCCAAATTCAAGCTTGGAATGTTTACTTCCTAAAACATTCGGACCGCTTTCGAGAACTCCTTACCGTTCAAAAGTTATCGTGGAAACGGCAACCAAAGGTCACTTTTCACACACGTTCAACCCGATTAAGGCTCGTGAATAACTAGGCACTAAAGTATTTTTTACCTAAAGTTTAATTTTTAGATGATTGATCTCACGATATAGGAAAAATATTTTCATCCCAAATTCGTGGAAAAAACGTAAGACTTCCATTTTTACTCCCTTCTATCTGCAAATAATCGGAATCCGAGTTGACGGTACCTCGGTAGACCAGATTCAAACGACAATATCTCTCTTTATTTTTATGTAAAAAGTACAACTTTTGTGTTCAAATACAAGCTCAGAATATGAACTTTTTAAAACATTCTGGCCGCATTCAAGAATTCCTTACCGTGCAAAAGTTATCGTCGAAACGGCGACCAAAGGTGACTTCTCAACCCATTTTCAACACGATTAAGGCTCATGAATAACTAGACAATAAGGTGTTTTTTACCCGAGGTTTTATTTTGTGATGATTGATGTCGCGATATAGGAAAAATATTTTCAAACCAAATTCTGAGCCAAAAGGTTAGACTTCCACTTTTACGCCCATCAATCGGCAAAAAATAGTAATCCGAATTGTCGGTAACTCGGTGGCCCATATTCGAACGACAATAACTATCTTGATTTTTATCAAAAAATTATCAAATTTGTGTTCAAATTCAAGCTTGGAATGTGTACTATCTAAAACATTAAGACCGCATTAAAGAATTCCTTACGGTTCAAAAAATATCGTAGAAACGGCGACCAAAGGTCACTTTTTGACACATTTTCAACCCGATTAAGGCTCGTGAATAAGTATCCAATAACGTGTTTTTTACCCAAGGTTTTAATTTTGAGATGATTGAACTCGTGATAAAGGAAAAACATTTTCAACCGATATTCATTGACAAAACGTTAGACTTCCATTTTTACTCCCTTCTGTCAGCAAATAATCGTAACCTGAGTTGAGGATACCTCGGTGGGCCACATTCAAACGACAATATCTCTCTTGGCTTTTATCGAGAAAGTACAAAATTTGAGTTCAAATTCTTGCTCGGAATGTAAACATTTTAAAACATTCAGACCGCACTAAAGAATTCCTTACTATTCAAAAGTTATCGTCGAAATGACGACCTATGGTCACTTCTCGACACATTTTCAACCCGATTACGTCTCGTGAATAACTGGACAATAACTTATATTTTACCCAAAGTTTGATTTTGAGATGATTGATCTCGCGATATAGGAAAAATATTTTTAAGCTAAATTCGTGTCCAAAACGATAGACTTCCACTTTTACGCCCTTCAATCGGCAAAAAATAGTAATCCTGCATGTCGATACCTCGGTGGGACATATTCAAACGACAATAACACTCTTGATTTTTATCAAAATATTACAAAATTTGTGTTCAAATTCAAACTCGGAATGTGTACTATCAAAAACATTAAGACCGCATTAAAGAATTCC
Organism: Lithocarpus polystachyus; assembly: GCA_033629205.1. Taxonomy (NCBI): domain Eukaryota; kingdom Viridiplantae; phylum Streptophyta; class Magnoliopsida; order Fagales; family Fagaceae; genus Lithocarpus; species Lithocarpus polystachyus. The sequence goes on along the minus strand of CM066169.1, from coordinate 33,999,248 downwards.
ATACCGTTCAAAAGTAATCGTGGAAACGGCGACCAAAGCTCACTTTTCGACACATTTTCAACCCGATTAATGCTCCTAAATAACTACCCAATAACGTATTTTTTACCCAAGATTTGATTTTGAGATGATTGATCTCGTGATATAGGAAAAATATTTTCAACCCAAATTCGTGGACAAAATGTTAGACATCCATTTATACTCCCTTCTGTCAGCAAATTATCGTAATATGAGTTGACGATACCTCGGTTGGCCACATTCAAACGAAAATATCTCTCTTGATTTTTATCGAAAAAGTACAAAATTTGAGTTCAAATTGAAGCTCGGAATGTGAACTTCTAAAACATTAAGACCGCATTAAAGAATTCCTTACTGTTCAAAAGTTATCGTCGAAACGACGACCTAAGGTCACTTCTCGACACATTTTCAACCCGATTAAGGCTCGTGAATAACTAGACAATAACGTATTTTTTACCCAAAGTTTGATATTGAGATGATTGATCTCGCGATATAGGAAAAATATTTTCAAGCGAAATTCGTGGACAAAACATTAGACTTCCATTTTTACTCCCTTCTGTCGGCAAATAATCGTAATCTGAGTTGACGGTACCTCGGTAGGCCACATTCTAACGACAATATCTCTCTTTATTTTTATGGAAAAAGAACAAAATTCGGGTTCAAATATAAGCTCAGAATGTGAACTTTCTAAAACATTTAGACCGCATTCAAGAATTCCTTACCATGCAAAAGTTATCGTCGAAACAGCGACCAAAGGTCACTTCTCGACACATTTTCAACCCGACTAAGGCTTATGAATAACTAGACAATAACGTGATTTTTACCCGAGGTTTTATTTTGAGATATTTGATCTCGCGAATTAGGAAATATATTTTCAAGCCAAATTCGTGGCCAAAACGTTAGACTTCCACTTTTACGCCCTTCAATCGGCAAAGTGCAAAATTTCTGCTCAAATTCAAGCACGGAATGTGTACTTTCCAAAACATTTAAACCGCATTCAAGAATTCTGTACCGTTCAAAAGTTATAGTCGAAACAACGACCATGGGTCACTTTTCGACACACGTTCAACCCGATTAAGGCTCGTGAATAACTAACCACTAACGTATTTACCCAAGGCTTTATTTTGAGATGATTGATCTCGCGACATAAGAAAAATATTGTCCAGCGAAATTCGTGGACAAAACGTTAGACTTCAATTTTTACTCCCTTCTATCGGCAAATAATCGTAATCTAAGTTGACGGTACCTCGGTAGGCCACATTCAAACGACAATATCTCTCTTTATTTTTATGGAAAAAGAAAAAAATTTGGGTCCAAATACAAGCTCAGAATGTGAACTTTCTAAAACATTCAGACCGCATTCAAGAATTCCCTACCTTGCAAAAGTTATCGTCGAAACGGCGACCAAAGGTCACTTCTCGACACATTTTCAACCCGATTAAGGCTCATGAATAACTAGACAATAACGTGTTTTTTACCCGAGGTTTTATTTTGAGATGATTGATCTCGCGATATAGGAAATATATTTTCAAGCCAAATTCGTGGCCAAAACGTTAGACTTCCACTTTTACGCCCTGCACGCCCTGCAATCGGCAAAAAATAGTAATCAGGCATGTCGGTACCTCGGTGGGCCATATTCAAACGACCATAAGTCTCTTGATTTTTATCAAAAAATTTCAAAATTTGTGTTCAAATTCAAGCTCGGAATGTGTCCTTTCAAAAACATTCAGGTCGCATTAAAGAATTCATTACCGTTCAAAAGTTATATCGGAAACGACGACCAACGGTCACTTTTTCGACACATTTTAAACCCAATTAAGGCTCGTGAATAACTTTCCAATAACGTATTTTTTACCTAATGTTTGATTTTGAGATGATTGATCTCCTGATATAGGAAAAATATTTTCAACCCAAATTCGTGGACAAAAGGTTAGACTTTCCATTTTTACTCCCTTCTGTCAGCAAATAATCGTAATTTGAGTTGACGATACCTCGGTGGGCCACATTCAAACGACAATATCTCCCTTGATTTTTATCAAAAAAGTAAAAAATTTGATTTCAAACTGAAGCTTGGAATGTGAACTTTCTAAAACATTTAGACCGCATTAATAATACCTTACTGTTCAATAGTTATCGTCGAAACGACAACCAAAGGTCACTTCTCAACACATTTTCAACCCGATTAAGGCTTATGAATAACTAGACAATAACGTGTTTTTTACCCGAGGTTTTATTTTGAGATGATTGATCTCGCGATATAGGAAAAATATTTTCAAGCCAAATTCGTGGGCAAAATGTTGGACTTCCACTTTTACGCCCTTCAATCGGCAAAGTGTAAAATTTGTACTCAAATTCATGTACGGAATGTGTACTTTCCAAAATATTCAAACCGCATTCAAGAATTCAGTACCGTTCAAAAGTTATCGTCGAAACGGCGACCATAGGTCACTTTTCGACACACATTCAACCCGATTAAGGCTCGTGAATAACTAGACAATAACGTATTTTTTACCCGAGGTTTTATTTTGAGATGATTCATCTCGCGACATAAGAAAAATATCGTCCAGCGAAATTCGTGGACAAAACGTTAGACTTCTATTTTTACTCCCTTCTATCGGCAAATAATCATAATCTGAGTTGACGATACCTCAGTAGGCCACATTCAAACGAAAATATCTCTCTAGATTTCTATGGAAAAAGAACAAAATTTGGGTTCAAATACAAACTCAGAATGTGAACTTTCTAAAACATTCAGACCGCATTCAAGATTTCCTTACCGTGCAAAAGTTATCGTCAAAACGGGGACGGAATGTCACTTCTCGACACATTTTCTACCCGAGTAAGGCTCATGAATAACAGACAATAACCTGTTTTTTACCCGAGGTTTTATTTTGAGATGATTGATCTCGCGATATAGGAAAAATATTTTCAACCCAAATTCGTGGCCAAAACGTTAGACTTCCACTTTTACGCCCTTCAATCGGCAAAAAATAATAATCCGGCATGTCGGTACCTCGGTGGGCCATATTTAAACGACAATAACTCTCTTGATTTTTGTCCAAAAATTACAAAATTTTTGTTCAAATTCAAGCTCGGAATGTGTCCTTTCAAAAACATTCAGGTCGCATTAAAGAATTTTTTACCGTTCAAAAGTTATATCGGAAACGACGACCAAAGGTCACTTTTTCGACACATTTTAAACCCAATTAAGGCTCGTGAGTAACTTTCCAATAACGTATTTTTTACCTAATGCTTGATTTTGAGATGATTGATCTCCTGATATAGGAAAAATATTTTGAACCCAAATTCGTGGACAAATGGTCAGACTTCCATTTTTACTCCCTTCTGTCAGCAAATAATCGTAATTTCAGTTGACGATACCTTGGTGGGCCACATTCAAACGACAATATCTCCCTTGATTTTTGTCAAAAAAGTACAAAATTTGAGTTCAAACTGAAGCTTGGAATGTGAACTTTTTAAAACATTTAGACCGCATTAAATAATACCTTCCCGTTCAATAGTTATCGTCGAAACGACGACCAAAGGTCACTTCCCGACACATTTTCAACCCGATTAAGGCTTATGAATAACTAGACAATAACGTGTTTTTTACCCGAGGTTTTATTTTGAGATGATTGATCTCGCGATATAGGAAAAATATTTTCAAGCCAAATTCGTGGGCAAAATATTGAACTTCCACTTTTACGCCCTTCAATCGGCAAAGTGCAAAATTTGTACTCAAATTCATGTAAAGAATGTGTACTTTCCAAAATATTCAAACTGCATTCAAGAATTCAGTACCGTTCAAAAGTTATCGTCGAAACGGCGACCATAGGTCACTTTTCGACACACATTCAACCCGATTAAGGCTCGTGAATAACTAGCCACTTACGTATTTTTTAACCGAGGTTTTATTTTGAGATGATTCATCTCGCGACATAAGAAAAATATCGTCCAGCGAAATTCGTGGACAAAACGTTAGACTTCTATTTTTACTCCCTTCTATCGGCAAATAATCATAATCTGAGTTGACGGTACCTCAGTAGGCCACATTCAAACGAAAATATCTCTCTAGATTTCTATGGAAAAAGAACAAAATTTGGGTTCAAATACAAACTCAGAATGTGAACTTTCTAAAACATTCAGACCGCATTCAAGATTTCCTTACCGTGCAAAAGTTATCGTCAAAACGGGGACGGAATGTCACTTCTCGACACATTTTCTACCCGAGTAAGGGTCATGAATAACTAGACAATAACCTGTTTTTTACCCGAGGTTTTATTTTGAGATGATTGATCTCACGATATAGGAAAAATATTTTCAAGCTAAATTCGTGGCCAAAACGTTAGACTTCCACTTTTACGCCCTTCAATCGGCAAAAAATAATAATCCGGCATGTCGGTACCTCGGTGGGCCATATTCAAACGACAATAACTCTCTTGATTTTTATCAAATATTACAAAATTTGTGTACAAATATTCAAGCTCGGAATGTGTCCTTCCAAAAACATTCAGGTCGCATTAAAGAATTCTTTACCGTTCAAAAGTTATATCGGAAATGACGACCAAAGGTCACTTTTTCGACACATTTTAAACCCAATTAAGGCTCGTGAATAACTTTCCAATAACGTATTTTTTACCTAATGTTTGATTTTGAGATGATTGATCTCCTGATATAGGAAAAATATTTTCAACCCAAATTCGGGGACAAAAGGTTAGACTTCCATTTTTACTCCCTTCTGTCAGCAAATAATCGTAATTTGAGTTGACGATACCTCGGTGGGCCACATTCAAACGACAATATCTCACTTGATTTTCATCAAAAAAGTCTAAAATTTGATTTCAAACTGAAGCTTGGAATGTGAACTTTCTAAAACATTTAGACCGCATTAATAATACCTTACTGTTCAATAATTATCGTCGAAACGACAACCAAAGGTCACTTCTCAACACATTTTCATCCCGATTAAGGCGTATGAATAACTAGACAATAACGTGTTTTTTACCCGAGGTTTTATTTTGAGATGATTGATCTCGCGATATAGGAAAAATATTTTCAAGCCAAATTCCTGGGCAAATTGTTGGACTCCCACTTTTACGCCCTTCAATCGGCAAAGTGCAAAATTTGTACTCAAATTCAAGTACAGAATGTGTACTTTCCAAAATATTCAAACTGCATTCAAGAATTCAGTACCGTTCAAAAGTTATCGTCGAAACGGCGACCATAGGTCACTTTTCGACACACATTCAACCCGATTAAGGCTTGTGAATAACTAGACACTAACGTATTTTTTGCCCGAGGTTTTATTTTGAGATGATTCATCTCACGACATAAGAAAAATATCGTCCAGCAAAATTCATGGACAAAACGTTAGACTTCTATTTTTACTCCTTTCTATCGGCAAATAATCATAATCTGAGTTGACGGTACCTCAGTAGGCCACATTCAAACGAAAATATCTCTCTTGATTTCTATGGAAAAAGAACAAAATTTGGGTTCAAATAGAAACTCAGAATGTGAACTTTCTAAAACATTCAGACCGCATTCTAGATTTCCTTACCGTGCAAAAGTTATCGTCAAAACGGGGACGAAAGGTCACTTCTCGAAACATTTTCTACCCGAGTAAGGCTCATGAATAACTAGACAATAACCTGTTTTTTACCCGAGGTTTTATTTTGAGATGATTGATCTCGCGATATAGGAAAAATATTTTTAAGCCAAATTCGAGGCCAAAACGTTAGACTTCCACTTTTACGCACTTCAATCGGCAAAAAATAGTAATCCGGCATGTCGGTACCTCGGTGGGCCATATTCAAACGACAATAACTATCTTGATTTTTATCAAAAAATTACAAAATTTGTGTTCAAATTCAAGCTCGGAATGTGTCCTTTCAAAAACATTCAGGTCGCATTAAAGAATTCTTTACCGTTCAAAAGTTATATCGGAAACGACGACCAAAGGTCACTTTTTCGACACATTTTAAACCCAATTAAGGCTCGTGAATAACTTTCCAATAACGTATTTTTTACCTAATGTTTGATTTTGAGATGATTGATCTCCTGATATAGGAAAAATATTTTCAACCCAAATTCGTGGACAAACGGTTAGACTTCCATTTTTACTCCCTTCTGTCAGCAAATAATCGTAATTTGAGTTGACGATACCTCGATGGGCCACATTCAAACGACAATATCTTCCTTGATTTTTATCAAAAAAGTACAAAATTTGAGTTCAAACTGAAGCTTGGAATGTGAACTTTTTAAAACATTTAGACCGCATTAAATAATACCTTCCCGTTCAGTAGTTATCGTCGAAACGACGACCAAAGGTCACTTCTCAACACATTTTCGACCCGATTAAGGCTTATGAATAACTAGACAATAACGTGTTTTTTACCCGAGGTTTTATTTTGAGATGATTGATCTCGCGATATAGGAAAAATATTTTCAAGCCAAATTCGTGGGCAAAATGTTGGACTCCCACTTTTACGCCCTTCAATCGGCAAAGTGCAAAATTTGTACTCAAATTCAAGTACGGAATGTGTACTTTCCAAAATATTCAATCCGCATTCAAGAATTCAGTACCGTTCAAAAGTCATCGTCGAAACGGCGACCATTGGTCACTTTTAAACACACATTCAACCCGATTAAGGCTCGTGAATAACTAGACACTAACGTATTTTTTACCCGAGGTTTTATTTTGAGATGATTCATCTCGCGACATAAGAAAAATATCGTCCAGCGAAATTCGTGGACAAAACGTTAGACTTCTATTTTTACTCCCTTCTATCGGCAAATAATCATAATCTGAGTTGACGGTACCTCAGTTGGCCACATTGAAACGAAAATATCTCTCTAGATTTCTATGGAAAAAGAACAAAATTTGGGTTCAAATACAAACTCAGAATGTGAACTTTCTAAAACATTCAGACCGCATTCAAGATTTCCTTACCGTGCAAAAGTTATCGTCAAAACGGGGACGAAAGGTCACTTCTCGACACATTTTCTACCCGAGTAAGGCTCATGAATAACTAGACAATAACGTGTCTTTTACCCGAGGTTTTATTTTGAGATGATTGATCTCGCGATATAGGAAAAATATTTTCAATTCAAATTCATGGCCAAAACGTTAGACTTCCACTTTTACGCCCTTCAATCGGCAAAAAATAGTAATCCGGCATGTCGGTACCTCGGTGGGCCATATTCAAACGACAATAACTCTCTTGATTTTTATCAAAAAATTACAAAATTTGTGTACAAATTCAAGCTCGGAATGTGTCCTTTCAAAAACATTCAGGTCGCACTAAAGAATTCTTTACTGTTCAAAAGTTATATCGGAAACAACGACCAAAGGTCACTTTTTCGACACATTTTAAACCCAATTAAGGCTCGTGAATAACTTTCCAATAACGTATTTTTTACCTAATGTTTGATTTTGAGATGATTGATCTCCTGATATAGGAAAAATATTTTCAACCCAAATTCGTGGACAAAAGGTTAGACTTCCATTTTTACTCCCTTCTGTCAGCAAATAATCGTAATTTCAGTTGACGATACCTTGCTGGGCCACATTCAAACGACAATATCTCCCTTGATTTTTATCAAAAAAGTAAAAAATTTGATTTCAAACTGAAGCTTGGAATGTGAACTTTCTAAAACATTTAGACCGCATTAAATAATACCTTACCGTTCAATAGTTATCGTCGAAACGACGACCAAAGGTTACTTCTCAACACATTTTCAACCCGATTAAGGCTTATGAATAACTAGACAATAACGTGTTTTTTACCCGAGGTTTTATTTTGAGATGATTGATCTCGCGATATAGGAAAAATATTTTCAAGCCAAATTCGTGGGCAAAATGTTGGACTCCCACTTTTACGCCCTTCAATCGGCAAAGTGCAAAATTTGTACTCAAATTCAAGTACGGAATGTGTACTTTCCAAAATATTCAATCCGCATTCAAGAATTCAGTACCGTTCAAAAGTCATCGTCGAAACGGCGACCATTGGTCACTTTTCGACACACATTCAACCCGATTAAGGCTCGTGAATAACTAGACACTAACGTATTTTTTGCCCGAGGTTTTATTTTGAGATGATTCATCTCGCGACATAAGAAAAATATCGTCCAGCGTAATTCGTGGACAAAACGTTAGAGTTCTATTTTTACTCCCTTCTATCGGCAAATAATCATAATCTGAGTTGACGGTACCTGAGTAGGCCACATTCAAACCAAAATATCTCTCTAGATTTCTATGGAAAAAGAACAAAATTTGGGTTCAAATACAAACTCAGAATGTGAACTTTCTAAAACATTTAGACCGCATTCAAGATTTCCATACCGTGCAAAAGTTATCGTCAAAACGGGGACGAAAGGTCACTTCTCGACACATTTTCTACCCGAGTAAGGCTCATGAATAACTAGACAATAACGTGTTTTTTACCCGAGGTTTTATTTTGAAATGATTGATCTCGCGATATAGGAAAAATATTTTCAAGCGAAATTCGTGGCCAAAACGTTAGACTTCCACTTTTACGCCCTTCAATCGGCAAAAAATAGTAATCCGGCATGTCGGTACCTCGGTGGGCCATATTCAAACGACAATAACTCTCTTGATTTTTATCTAAAAATTACAAAATTTGTGTGCAAATTCAAGCTCGGAATGTGTCCTTTCAAAAACATTCAAGTCGCATTAAAGAATTCTTTACCGTTCAAAAGTTATATCGGAAACGACGACCAAATGTCACTTTTTAGACACATTTTAAACCCAATTAAGGCTCGTGAATAACTTTCCAATAACGTATTTTTTACCTAATGTTTGATTTTGAGATGATTGATCTCCTGATATAGGAAAAATATTTTCAATCCAAATTCGTGGACAAAAGGTTAGACTGCCATTTTTACTCCCTTCTGTTAGCAAATAATCGTAATTTGAGTTGACGATACCTCGGTGGGCCACATTCAAACGACAATATCTCCCTTGATTTTTATCAAAAAAGTAAAAAATTTGATTTCAAACTGAAGCTTGGAATGTGAACTTTCTAAAACATTTAAACCGCATTAATAATACCTTACTGTTCAATAGTTATCGTCGAAACGACAACCAAAGGTCAATTCTCAACACATTTTCAACCCGATTAAGGCTTATGAATAACTAGACAATAACGTGTTTTTTACCCGAGGTTTTATTTTGAGATGATTGATCTCGCGATATAGGAAAAATATTTTCAAGCCAAATTCATGGGCAAAATGTTGGACTCCCACTTTTACGCCCTTCAATCGGCAAAGTGCAAAATTTGTACTCAAATTCAAGTACGGAATGTGTACTTTCCAAAATATTCAAACCGTATTCAAGAATTCAGTATAGTTCAAAAGTTATCGTCGAAACGGCGACCATAGGTCACTTTTCGACACATATTCAACCCGATTAAGGCTCGTGAATAACTGGACACTAACGTATTTTTTACCCGAAGTTTTATTTTGAGATGATTCATCTCGCGACATAAGAAAAATATCGTCCAGCGAAATTCGTGGACAAAACGTTAGACTTCTATTTTTACACCCTTCTATCGGCAAATAATCATAATCTGAGTTGACGGTACCTCAGTAGGCCACATTCAAACGAAAATATCTCTCTAGATTTCTATGGAAAAAGAACAAAATTTGGGTTCAAATACAAACTCAGAATGTGAACTTTCTAAAACATTCAGACCGCATTCAAGATTTCCTTACCGTGCAAAAGTTATCGTCAAAACGGGGACGAAAGGTCACTTCTCGACACATTTTCTACCCGAGTAAGGCTCATGAAGAACTAGACAATAACCTGTTTTTTACCCGAGGTTTTATTTTGAGATGATTGATCTCGCGATATAGGAAAAATATTTTCAAGCCAAATTCGTGGCCAAAACGTTAGACTTCCACTTTTACGCCCCTCAATCGGCAAAAAATAGTAATCCGGCATGTCGGTACCTCGGTGGGCCATATTCAAACGACAATAACTCTCTTGATTTTTATCAAAAAATTACAAAATTTGTGTTCAAATTCAAGCTCGAAATGTGTCCTTTCAAAAAACATTCAGGTCGCATTAAAGAATTCTTTACCGTTCAAAAGTTATATCGGAAACGACGACCAAAGGTCACTTTTTAGACACATTTTAAACCCAATTAAGGCTCGTGAATAACTTTGCAATAACGTATTTTTTACCTAATGTTTGATTTTGAGATGATTGATCTCCTGATATAGGAAAAATATTTTCAACCCAAATTCGTGGACAAAAGGTTAGACTGCCATTTTTACTCCCTTCTGTTAGCAAATAATCGTAATTTGAGTTGACGATACCTCGGTGGGCCACATTTAAACGACAATATCTCCCTAGATTTTTATCAAAAAAGTAAAAAATTTGATTTCAAACTGAAGCTTGGAATGTGAACTTTCTAAAACATTTAAACCGCATTAATAATACCTTACTGTTCAATAGTTATCGTCGAAACGACAACCAAAGGTCAATTCTCAACACATTTTCAACCCGATTAAGGCTTACGAATAACTAGACAATAACGTGTTTTTTACCCGAGGTTTTATTTTGAGATGATTGATCTCGCGATATAGGAAAAATATTTTCAAGCCAAATTCATGGGCAAAATGTTGGACTCCCACTTTTACACCCTTCAATCGGCAAAGAGCAAAATTTGTACTCAAATTCAAGTACGGAATGTGTACTTTCCAAAATATTCAAACCGCATTCAAGAATTCAGTACCTTTCAAAAGTCATCGTCGAAACGTCATAGGTCACTTTTCGACACACATTCAACCCGATTAAGGCTCGTGATTAACTAGACACTAACGTATTTTTTACCCGAGGTTTTATTTTGAGATGATTCATCTCGCGACATAAGAAAAATATCGTCCAGCGAAATTCGTGGACAAAACGTTAGACTTCTATTTTTACTCCCTTCTATCGGCAAATAATCATAATCTGAGTTGACGGTACCTCAGTAGGCCACATTCAAACGAAAATATCTCTCTAGATTTCTATGGAAAAAGAACAAAATTTGGGTTCGAATACAAACTCAGAATGTGAACTTTCTAAAACATTCAGACCGCATTCAAGATTTCCTTACCGTGCAAAAGTTATTGTCAAAATGGGGACGAAAGGTCACTTCTCGACACATTTTCTACCCGAGTAAGGATCATGAATAACTAGACAACAACGTGTTTTTTACCCGAGGTTTTATTTTGAGATGATTGATCTCGCGATATAGGAAAAATATTTTCAAGCCAAATTCGTGGCCAAAACGTTAGACTTCCACTTTTACGCCCTACAATCGGCAAAAAATAGTAATCCGGCATGTCGGTACCTCGGTGGGCCATATTCAAACGACAATAACTATCTTGATTTTTATCAAAAAATTACAAAATTTGTGTTCAAATTCAAGCTCGAAAGGTGTCCTTTCAAAAAACATTCAGGTCGCATTAATGAATTCTTTACCGTTCAAAAGTTATATCGGAAACGACGACCAAAGGTCACTTTTTCGACACATTTTAAACCCAATTAAGGCTCGTGATTAACTTTCCAATAACGTATTTTTTACCTAATGTTTGATTTTGAGATGATTGATCTCCAGATATAGGAAAAATATTTTCAACCCAAATTCGTGGACAAAAGGTTAGACTTCCATTTTTACACCCTTCTGTCAGCAAATAATCGTAATTTCAGTTGACGATACCTTGGTGGGCCACATTCAAACGACAATATCTCCCTTGATTTTTATCAAAAAAGTAAAAAATTTGATTTCAAACTGAAGCTTGGAATGTGAACTTTCTAAAACATTTAGACCGCATGAAATAATACCTTACCGTTCAATAGTTATCGTCGAAACGACGACCAAAGGTCACTTCTCGACACATTTTCTACCCGAGTAAGGCTCATGAATAACTAGACAATAACGTGTTTTTTACCCGAGGTTTTATTTTGAGATGATTGATCTCGCGATATAGGAAAAATATTTTCAAGCCAAATTCGTGGCCAAAACGTTAGACTTCCACTTTTACGCCCTTCAATCGGCAAAAAATAGTAATCCGGCACGTCGGTACCTCGGTGGGCCATATTCAAACGACAATAACTCTCTTGATTTTTATCAAAAAATTACAAAATTTGTGTACAAATTCAAGCTCGGAATGTGTCCTTTCAAAAACATTCAGGTAGCATTAAAGAATTCTTTACCGTTCAAAAGTTATATCGGAAACGACGACCAAAGGTCACTTTTTCGACACATTTTAAACCCAATTAATGCTCGCGAATAACTTTCCGATAACGTATTTTTTACCTAATGTTTGATTTTGAGATGATTGATCTCCTGATATAGGAAAAATATTTTCAACCCAAATTCGTGGGCAAAAGGTTAGACTTCCATTTTTACTCCCTTCTGTCAGCAAATAATCGTAATTTGAGTTGACGATACCTCTGTGGGCCACATTCAAACGACAATATCTCCCTTGATTTTTATCAAAAAAGTAAAAAATTTGATTTCAAACTGAAGCTTGGAATGTGAACTTTCTAAAACATTTAGACCGCATTAATAATACCTTACTGTTCAATAGTTATCGTCGAAACGACGACCAAAGGTCACTTCTCAACACATTTTCAACCCGATTAAGGCTTATGAATAACTAGACAATAACGTGTTTTTTACCCGAGGTTTTATTTTGAGATGATTGATCTCGCGATATAGGAAAAATATTTTCAAGCCAAATTCGTGGGCAAAGTGTTGGACTCCCACTTTTACGCCCTTCAATCGGCGAAGTGCAAAATTTGTACTCAAATTCAAGTATGGAATGTGTACTTTCCAAAATATTCAAACCGCATTCCAGAATTCAGTACCGTTCAAAAGTTATCGTCGAAACGGCGACCATAGGTCACTTTTCGACACACATTAAACCCGATTAAGGCTCGTGAATAACTAGACACTAACGTATTTTTTACCCGAGGTTTTATTTTGAGATGGTTCATCTCGCGACATAAGAAAAATATCGTCCAGCGAAATTCGGGGACAAAACGTTAGACTTCTATTTTTACTCCCTTCTGTCGGCAAATAATCATAATCTGAGTTGACGGTACCTCAGTAGGCCACATTCAAACGAAAATATCTCTCTTGATTTCTTTGGAAAAAGAACAAAATTTGGGTTCAAATAGAAACTCAGAATGTGAACTTTCTAAAACATTCAGACCGCATTCAAGATTTCCTTACCGTGCAAAAGTTATCGTCAAAACGGGGACGAAAGGTCACTTCTCGACACATTTTCTACCCGAGTAAGGCTCATGAATAACTAGACAATAACCTGTTTTTTACCCGAGGTTTTATTTTGAGATGATTGATCTCACGATATAGGAAAAATATTTTCAAGCCAAATTCGAGGCCAAAACGTTAGACTTCCACTTTTACGCACTTCAATCGGCAAAAAATAGTAATCCGGCATGTCGGTACCTCGGTGGGCCATATTCAAACGACAATAACTATCTTGATTTTTGTCAAAAAATTACAAAATTTGTGTTCAAATTCAAGCTCGGAATGTGTCCTTTCAAAAACATTCAGGTCGCATTAAAGAATTCTTTACCGTTCAAAAGTTATATCGGAAACGACGACCAAAGGTCACTTTTTTGACACATTTTAAACCCAATTATGGCTCGTGAATAACTTTCCAATAACGTATTTTTTACCTAATGTTTGATTTTGAGATGATTGATCTCCTGATATAGGAAAAATATTTTCAACCCAAATTCGTGGACAAAAGGTTAGACTGCCATTTTTACTCCCTTCTGTTAGCAAATAATCGTAATTTGAGTTGACGATACCTCGGTGGGCCACATTTAAACGACAATATCTCCCTTGATTTTTATCAAAAAAGTAAAAAATTTGATTTCAAACTGAAGCTTGGAATGTGAACTTTCTAAAACATTTAAACCGCATTAATAATACCTTACTGTTCAATAGTTATCGTCGAAACGACAACCAAAGGTCAATTCTCAACACATTTTCAACCCGATTAAGGCTTATGAATAACTAGACAATAACGTGTTTTTTACCCGAGGTTTTATTTTGAGATGATTGATCTCGCGATATAGGAAAAATATTTTCAAGCCAAATTTATGGGCAAAATGTTGGACTCCCACTTTTACACCCTTCAATCGGCAAAGAGCAAAATTTGTACTCAAATTCAAGTACGGAATGTGTACTTTCCAAAATATTCAAACCGCATTCAAGAATTCAGTACCGTTCAAAAGTCATCGTCGAAACGACATAGGTCACTTTTCGACACACATTCAACCCGATTAAGGCTCGTGATTAACTAGACACTAACGTATTTTTTACCCGAGGTTTTATTTTGAGATGATTCATCTCGCGACATAAGAAAAATATCGTCCAGCGAAATTCGTGGACAAAACATTAGACTTCTATTTTTACTCCCTTCTATCGGCAAATAATCATAATCTGAGTTGACGGTACCTCAGTAGGCCACATTCAAACGAAAATATCTCTCTAGATTTCTATGGAAAAAGAACAAAATTTGGGTTCGAATACAAACTCAGAATGTGAACTTTCTAAAACATTCAGACCGCATTCAAGATTTCCTTACCGTGCAAAAGTTATTGTCAAAATGGGGACGAAAGGTCACTTCTCGACACATTTTCTACCCGAGTAAGGCTCATGAATAACTAGACAACAACGTGTTTTTTACCCGAGGTTTTATTTTGAGATGATTGATCTCGCGATATAGGAAAAATATTTTCAAGCCAAATTCGTGGCCAAAACGTTAGACTTCCACTTTTACGCCCTACAATCGGCAAAAAATAGTAATCCGGCATGTCGGTACCTCGGTGGGCCATATTCAAACGACAATAACTATCTTGATTTTTATCAAAAAATTACAAAATTTGTGTTCAAATTCAAGCTCGAAATGTGTCCTTTCAAAAAACATTCAGGTCGCATTAATGAATTCTTTACCGTTCAAAAGTTATATCGGAAACGACGACCAAAGGTCACTTTTTCGACACATTTTAAACCCAATTAAGGCTCGTGAATAACTTTCCAATAACGTATTTTTTACCTAATGTTTGATTTTGAGATGATTGATCTCCAGATATAGGAAAAATATTTTCAACCCAAATTCGTGGACAAAAGGTTAGACTTCCATTTTTACACCCTTCTGTCAGCAAATAATCGTAATTTCAGTTGACGATACCTTGGTGGGCCACATTCAAACGACAATATCTCCCTTGATTTTTATCAAAAAAGTAAAAAATTTGATTTCAAACTGAAGCTTGGAATGTGAACTTTCTAAAACATTTAGACCGCATGAAATAATACCTTACCGTTCAATAGTTATCGTCGAAACGACGACCAAAGGTCACTTCTCAACACATTTTCAACCCGATTAGGGCTTATGAATAACTAGACAATAACGTGTTTTTTACCCGAGGTTTTATTTTGAGATGATTGATCTCGCGATATAGGAAAAATATTTTCAAGCCAAATTCGTGGGCAAAATGTTGGACTCCCACTTTTACGCCCTTCAATCGGAAAAGTGCAAAATTTGTACTCAAATTCAAGTACGGAATGTGTACTTTCCAAAATATTCATACCGCATTCAAGAATTCAGTACCGTTCAAAAGTCATCGTCGAAACGGCGACCATAGGTCACTTTTCGACACACATTCAACCCGATTAAGGCTCGTGAATAACTACACACTAACGTATTTTTTACCCGAGGTTTTATTTTGAGATGATTCATCACGCGACATAAGAAAAATATCGCCCAGCGTAATTCGTGGACAAAACGTTAGAGTTCTATTTTTACTCCCTTCTATCGGCAAATAATCATAATCTGAGTTGACGGTACCTGAGTAGCCCACATTCAAACCAAAATAAATCTCTAGATTTCTATGGAAAAAGAACAAAATTTGGGTTCAAATACAAACTCAGAATGTGAACTTTCTAAAACATTTAGACCGCATTCAAGATTTCCTTACCGTGCAAAAGTTATCGTCAAAACGGGGACGAAAGGTCACTTCCCGACACATTTTCTACCCGAGTAAGGCTCATGAATAACTAGACAATAACGTGTTTTTTACCCGAGGTTTTATTTTGAGATGATTGATCTCGCGATATAGGAAAAATATTTTCAAGCCAAATTCGTGGCCAAAACGTTAGACTTCCACTTTTACGCCCTTCAATCGGCAAAAAATAGTAATCCAGCATGTCGGTACCTCGGTGGGCCATATTCAAACGACAATAACTCTCTTGATTTTTATCGAAAAATTACAAAATTTTTGTACAAATTCAAGCTCGGAATGTGTCCTTTCAAAAACATTCAGGTAGCATTAAAGAATTCTTTACCGTTCAAAAGTTATATCGGAAACGACGACCAAAGGTCACTTTTTCGACACATTTTAAACCCAATTAATGCTCGCGAATAACTTTCCGATAACGTATTTTTTACCTAATTTTTGATTTTGAGATGATTGATCTCCTGATATAGGAAAATTATTTTCAACCCAAATTCGTGGACAAAAGGTTAGACTTCCATTTTTACTCCTCTCTGTCAGCAAATAATCGTAATTTGAGTTGATGATACCTCGATGGGCCACATTCAAATGACAATATCTCCCTTGATTTTTATCCAAAAAGTACAAAATTTGAGTTCAAACTGAAGCTTGGAATGTGAATTGTTTAAAACATTTAGACCGCATTAAATAATACCTTCCTGTTCAATAGTTATCGTCCAAACGACGACCAAAGGTCACTTCTCGACACATTTTCAACCCGATTAAGGCTTATGAATAACAAGACAATAACGTGTTTTTTACCCGAGGTTTTATTTTGAGATGATTGATCTCGCGATATAGGAAAAATATTTTCAAGCCAAATTCGTGGGCAAAATGTTGGACTTTCACTTTTACGCCCTTCAATCGGCAAAGTGCAAAATTTGTACTCAAATTCAAGCACGGAATGTGTACTTTCAAAAATATTCAAACCGCATTCAAGAATTCAGTACCGTTCAAAAGTCATCGTCGAAACGTCATAGGTCACTTTTCGACACACATTCAACCCGATTAAGGCTCGTGAATAACTAGACACTAACGTATTTTTTACCCGAGGTTTTATTTTGAGATGATTCATCTCGCGACATAAGAAAAATATCGTCCAGCGAAATTCGTGGACAAAACGTTAGACTTCTATTTTTACTCCCTTCTATCGGCAAATAATCATAATCTGAGTTGACGGTACCTCAGTAGGCCACATTCAAACGAAAATATCTCTCTAGATTTCTATGGAAAAAGAACAAAATTTGGGTTCGAATACAAACTCAGAATGTGAACTTTCTAAAACATTCAGACCGCATTCAAGATTTCCTTACCGTGCAAAAGTTATCGTCAAAACGGGGACGAAAGGTCACTTCTCGACACATTTTCTACCCGAGTAAGGCTCATGAATAACTAGACAACAACGTGTTTTTTACCCGAGGTTTTATTTTGAGATGATTGATCTCGCGATATAGGAAAAATATTTTCAAGCCAAATTCGTGGCCAAAACGTTAGACTTCCACTTTTACGCCCTTCAATCGGCAGAAAATAGTAATCCGGCATGTCGGTACCTCGGTGGGCCATATTCAAACGACAATAACTCTCTTGATTTTTATCAAAAAATTACAAAATTTGTGTTCAAATTCTAGCTCGAAATGTGTCCTTTCAAAAAACATTCAGGTCGCATTAAAGAATTCTTTACCGTTCAAAAGTTATATCGGAAACGACGACCAAAGGTCACTTTTTCAACACATTTTAAACCCAATTAAGGCTCGTGAATAACTTTCCAATAACGTATTTTTTACCTAATGTTTGATTTTGAGATGATTGATCTCCTGATATAGGAAAAATATTTTCAACCCAAATTCGTGGACAAAAGGTTAGACTTCCATTTTTACACCCTTCTGTCAGCAAATAATCGTAAGTTGACGATACCTTGGTGGGCCACATTCAAACGACAATATCTCCCTTGATTTTTATCAAAAAAGTAAAAAATTTGATTTCAAACTGAAGCTTGGAATGTGAACTTTCTAAAACATTTAGACCGCATGAAATAATACCTTACCGTTCAATAGTTATCGTCGAAACGACGACCGAAGGTCACTTCCCAACACATTTTCAACCCGATTAAGGCTTATGAATAACTAGACAATAACGTGTTTTTTACCCGAGGTTTTATTTTGAGATGATTGATCTCGCGATATAGGAAAAATATTTTCAAGCCAAATTCGTGGGCAAAATGTTGGACTCCCACTTTTACGCCCTTCAATCGGCAAAGTGCAAAATTTGTAATCAAATTCAAGTACGGAATGTGTACTTTCCAAAATATTCAAACCGCATTCAAGAATTCAGTACCGTTCAAAAGTCATCGTCGAAACGGCGACCATAGGTCACTTTTCGACACACATTCAACCCGATTAAGGCTCGTGAATAACTAGACACTAACGTATTTTTTACCCGAGGTTTTATTTTTAGATGATTCATCTCGCGACATAAGAAAAATATCGTCCAGCGAAATTCGTGGACAAAACGTTAGACTTCTATTTTTACTCCCTTCTATCGGCAAATAATCATAATCTGAGTTGACGGTACCTCAGTAGGCCACATTCAAACGAAAATATCTCTCTAGATTTCTATGGAAAAAGAACAAAATTTGGGTTCAAATATAAACTCAGAATGTGAACTTTCTAAAACATTCAGACCGCATTCAAGATTTCCTTACCGTGCAAAAGTTATCGTCCAAACGGGGACGAAAGGTCACTTCTCGACACATTTTCTACCCGAGTAAGGCTCATGAATAACTGGACTGTAACCTGTTTTTTACCCGAGGTTTTATTTTGAGATGATTGATCTTGCGATATAGGAAAAATATTTTCAAGCGAAATTCGTGGCCAAAACGTTAGACTTCCACTTTTACGCCCTACAATTGGCAAAAAATAGTAATCCGGCATGTCGGTACCTCGGTGGGCCATATTCAAACGACAATAACTCTCTTGATTTTTATCAAAAAATTACAAAATTTGTGTTCAAATTCAAGCTCGAAATGTGTCCTTTCAAAAAACATTCAGGTCGCATTAAAGAATTCTTTACCGTTCAAAAGTTATATCGGAAACGACGACCAAAGGTCACTTTTTCCACACATTTTAAACCCAATTAAGGCTCGTGAATAACTTTTCAATAACGTATTTTTTACCTAATGTTTGATTTTGAGATGATTGATCTCCTGATATAGGAAAAATATTTTCAACCCAAATTCGTGGACAAAAGGTTAGACTTCCATTTTTACACCCTTCTGTCAGCAAATAATCGTAATTTCAGTTGACGATACCTTGGTGGGCCACATTCAAACGACAATATATCCCTTGATTTTTATCAAAAAAGTAAAAAATTTGATTTCAAACTGAAGCTTGGAATGTGAACTTTCTAAAACATTTAGACCGCATGAAATAATACCTTACCGTTCAATAGTTATCGTCGAAACGACGACCGAAGGTCACTTCCCAACACATTTTCAACCCGATTAAGGCTTATGAATAACTAGACAATAACGTGTTTTTTACCCGAGGTTTTATTTTGAGATGATTGATCTCGCGATATAGGAAAAATATTTTCAAGCCAAATTCGTGGGCAAAATGTTGGACTCCCACTTTTACGCCCTTCAATCGGCAAAGTGCAAAATTTGTAATCAAATTCAAGTACGGAATGTGTACTTTCCAAAATATTCAAACCGCATTCAAGAATTCAGTACCGTTGAAAAGTCATCGTCGAAACGGCGACCATAGGTCACTTTTCGACACACATTCAACCCGATTAAGGCTCGTGAATAACTAGACACTAACGTATTTTTTACCCGAGGTTTTATTTTGAGATGATTCATCTCGCGACATAAGAAAAATATCGTCCAGCGAAATTCGTGGACAAAACGTTAGACTTCTATTTTTACTCCCTTCTATCGGCAAATAATCATAATCTGAGTTGACGGTACCTCAGTAGGCCACATTCAAACGAAAATATCTCTCTAGATTTCTATGGAAATAGAACAAAATTTGGGTTCAAATATAAACTCAGAATGTGAACTTTCTAAAACATTCAGACCGCATTCAAGATTTCCTTACCGTGCAAAAGTTATCGTCCAAACGGGGACGAAAGGTCACTTCTCGACACATTTTCTACCCGAGTAAGGCTCATGAATAACTGGACTGTAACCCGTTTTTTACCCGAGGTTTTATTTTGAGATGATTGATCTCGCGATATAGGAAAAATATTTTCAAGCCAAATTCGTGGCCAAAACGTTAGACTTCCACTTTTACGCCCTTCAATCGGCAAAAAATAGTAATCCGGCATGTCGGTACCTTGGTGGGCCATATTCAAACGACAATAACTCTCTTGATTTTTATAAAACAATTACAAAATTTGTGTACAAATTCAAGCTCGGAATGTGTCCTTTCAAAAACATTCAGGTCGCATTAAAGAATTCTTTATCGTTCAAAAGTTATATCGGAAATGACGACCAAAGGTCACTTTTTTAGACACATTTTAAACCCAATTAAGGCTCGTGAATAACTTTCCAATAACGTATTTTTTACCTAATGTTTGATTTTGAGATGATTGATCTCCTGATATAGGAAAAATATTTTCAACCCAAATTCGTGGACAAAAGGTTAGACTTCCATTTTTACTCCCTTCTGTCAGCAAATAATCGTAATTTGAGTTGACGATACCTCGGTGGGCCACATTCAAACGACAATATCTCCCTTGATTTTTATCAAAAAAGTAAAAAATTTGATTTCAAACTGAAGCTTGGAATGTGAACTTTCTAAAACATTTAGACCGCATTAATAATACCTTACTGTTCAATAGTTATCGTCGAAACGACAACCAAAGGTCACTTCTCAACACATTTTCAACCCGATTAAGGCTTATGAATAACTAGACAATAACGTGTTTTTTACCCGAGGTTTTATTTTGAGATGATTGATCTCGCGATATAGGAAAAATATTTTCAAGCCAAATTCATGGGCAAAATGTTGGACTCCCACTTTTACGCCCTTCAATCGGCAAAGTGCAAAATTTGTACTCAAATTCAAGTACGGAATGTGTACTTTCCAAAATATTCAAACCGCATTCAAGAATTCAGTACCGTTCAAAAGTTATCGTCGAAACGGCGACCATAGGTCACTTTTCGACACACATTCAACCCGATTAAGGCTAGCGAATAACTAGACACTAACGTATTTTTTACCCGAGGTTTTATTTTGAGATGATTCATCTCGCGACATAAGAAAAATATCGTCCAGCGAAATTCGTGGACAAAACGTTAGACTTCTATTTTTACTCCCTTCTATCGGCAAATAATCATAATCTGAGTTGACGGTACCTCAGTAGGCCACATTCAAACGAAAATATCTCTCTAGATTTCTATGGAAAAAGAACAAAATTTGGGTTCAAATACAAACTCAGAATGTGAACTTTCTAAAACATTCAGACCGCATTCAAGATTTCCTTACCCTGCAAAAGTTATTGTCAAAACGGGGACGAAAGGTCACTTCTCGACACATTTTCTACCCGAGTAAGGCTCATGAATAACTAGACAGTAACCTGTTTTTTACCCGAGGTTTTATTTTGAGATGATTGATCTCGCGATATAGGAAAAATATTTTCAAGCCAAATTCGTGGCCAAAACGTTAGACTTCCACTTTTACGCCCTTCAATCGGCAAAAAAGAGTAATCCGGCATGTCGGTACCTTGGTGGGCCATATTCAAACGACAATAACTCTCTTGATTTTTATCAAAAAATTACAAAATTTGTGTACAAATTCAAGCTCGGAATGTGTCCTTTCAAAAACATTCAGGTCGCATTAAAGAATTCTTTATCGTTCAAAAGTTATATCGGAAATGACGACCAAAGGTCACTTTTTTAGACACATTTTAAACCCAATTAAGGCTCGTGAATAACTTTCCAATAATGTATTTTTTACCTAATGTTTGATTTTGAGATGATTGATCTCCTGATATAGGAAAAATATTTTCAACCCAAATTCGTGGACAAAAGGTTAGACTTCCATTTTTACTCCCTTCTGTCAGCAAATAATCGTAATTTGAGTTGACGATACCTCGGTGGGCCACATTCAAACGACAATATCTCCCTTGATTTTTATCAAAAAAGTAAAAAATTTGATTTCAAACTGAAGCTTGGAATGTGAACTTTCTAAAACATTTAGACCGCATTAATAATACCTTACTGTTCAATAGTTATCGTCGAAACGACAACCAAAGGTCACTACTCAACACATTTTCAACCCGATTAAGGCTTATGAATAACTAGACAATAACGTGTTTTTTACCCGAGGTTTTATTTTGAGATGATTGATCTCGCGATATAGGAAAAATATTTTCAAGCCAAATTCATGGGCAAAATGTTGGACTCCCACTTTTACGCCCTTCAATCGGCAAAGTGCAAAATTTGTACTCAAATTCAAGTACGGAATGTGTACTTTCCAAAATATTCAAACCGCATTCAAGAATTCAGTACCGTTCAAAAGTTATCGTCGAAACGGCGACCATAGGTCACTTTTCGACACACATTCAACCCGATTAAGGCTAGTGAATAACTAGACACTAACGTATTTTTTACCCGAGGTTTTATTTTGAGATGATTCATCTCGCGACATAAGAAAAATATCGTCCAGCGAAATTCGTGGACAAAACGTTAGACTTCTCTTTTTACTCCCTTCTATCGGCAAATAATCATAATCTGAGTTGACGGTACCTCAGTAGGCCACATTCAAACGAAAATATCTCCCTAGATTTCTATGGAAAAAGAACAAAATTTGGGTTCAAATAAAAACTCAGAATGTGAACTTTCTAAAACATTCAGACCGCATTCAAGATTTCCTTACCCTGCAAAAGTTATCGTCAAAACGGGGACGAAAGGTCACTTCTCGACACATTTTCTACCCGAGTAAGGCTCATGAATAACTAGACAGTAACCTGTTTTTTACCCGAGGTTTTATTTTGAGATGATTGATCTCGCGATATAGGAAAAATATTTTCAAGCCAAATTCGTGGCCAAAACGTTAGACTTCCAGTTTTACGCCCTTCAATCGGCAAAAAATAGTAATCCGGCATGTCGGTACCTCAGTGGGCCATATTCAAACGACAATAACTCTCTTGATTTTTATAAAACAATTACAAAATTTGTGTACAAATTCAAGCTCGGAATGTGTCCTTTCAAAAACATTCAGGTCGCATTAAAGAATTCTTTACCGTTCAAAAGTTATATCGGAAACGACGACCTAAGGTCACTTTTTTAGACACATTTTAAACCCAATTAAGGCTCGTGAATAACTTTCCAATAACGTATATTTTACCTAATGTTTGATTTTGAGATGATTGATCTCCTGATATAGGAAAAATATTTTCAACCCAAATTCGTGGACAAAAGGTTAGACTTCCATTTTTACTCCCTTCTGTCAGCAAATAATCGTAATTTGAGTTGACGATACCTCGGTGGGCCACATTCAAACGACAATATCTCCCTTGATTTTTATCAAAAAAGTAAAAAATTTGATTTCAAACTGAAGCTTGGAATGTGAACTTTCTAAAACATTTAGACCGCATTAATAATACCTTACTGTTCAATAGTTATCGTCGAAACGACAACCAAAGGTCACTTCTCAACACATTTTCAACCCGATTAAGGCTTATGAATAACTAGACAATAACGTGTTTTTTACCCGAGGTTTTATTTTGAGATGATTGATCTCGCGATATAGGAAAAATATTTTCAAGCCAAATTCGTGGCCAAAACGTTAGAATTCGACTTTTACGCCCTTCAATCGGCAAAAAATAGTAATCCGGCATGTCGGTACCTCGGTGGGCCATATTCCAACGACAATAACTCTCTTGATTTTTATCAAAAAATTACAAAATTTGTGTACAAATTCAAGCTCGGAATGTGTCCTTTCAAAAACATTCAGGTCGCATTAAAGAATTCTTTACCGTTCAAAAGTTATATCGGAAACGACGACCAAAGGTCACTTTTTAGACACATTTTCAACCCAATTAAGGCTTGTGAATAACTTTCCAATAACGTATTTTTTACCTAATGTTTGATTTTGAGATGATTGATCTCCTGATATAGGAAAAATATTTTCAACCCAAATTCGTGGACAAAAGGTTAGACTTCCATTTTTACTCCCTTCTGTCAGCAAATAATCGTAATTTGAGTTGACGATACCTCGGTGGGCCACATTCAAACGACAATATCTCCCTTGATTTTTATCAAAAAAGTAAAAAATTTGATTTCAAACTGAAGCTTGGAATGTGAAGTTTCTAAAACATTTAGACCGCATTAATAATACCTTACTGTTCTATAGTTATCGTCGAAACGAAAACCAAAGGTCACTTCTCAACACATTTTCAACCCGATCAAGGCTTATGAATAACTAGACAATAACGTGTTTTTTACCCGAGGTTTTATTTTGAGATGATTGATCTCGGGATATAGGAAAAATATTTTCAAGCCAAATTCGTGGGCAAAATGTTGGACTACCACTTTTACGCCCTTCAATCGGCAAAGTGCAAAATTTGTACTCAAATTCAAGTACGGAATGTGTACTTTCCAAAATATTCAAACCGCATTCAAGAATTCAGTATCGTTCAAAAGTTATCGTCGAAACGGCGACCATAGGTCACTTTTCGACACACATTCAACCCGATTAAGGGTCGTGAATAACTAGACACTAACGTATTTTTTACCCGAGGTTTTATTTTGAGATGATTCATCTCGCGACATAAGAAAAATATCGTCCAGCGAAATTCGTGGACAAAACGTTAGACTTCTATTTTTACTCCCTTCAATCGGCAAATAATCATAATCTGAGTTGACGGTACCTCAGTAGGCCACATTCAAACGAAAATATCTCTCTAGATTTCTATGGAAAAAGAACAAAATTTGGGTTCAAATACAAACTCAGAATGTGAACTTTCTAAAACATTCAGACCGCATTCAAGATTTCCTTACCCTGCAAAAGTTATCGTCAAAACGGGGACGAAAGGTCACTTCTCGACACATTTTCTACCCGAGTAAGGCTCATGAATAACTAGACAGTAACCTGTTTTTTACCCGAGGTTTTATTTTGAGATGATTGATCTCGCGATATAGGAAAAATATTTTCAAGCCAAATTCGTGGCCAAAACGTTAGACTTCCACTTTTACGCCCTTCAATCGGCAAAAAATAGTAATCCGGCATGTCGGTACCTCGGTGGGCCATATTCAAACGACAATAACTCTCTTGATTTTTATCAAAAAATTACAAAATTTGTGTACAAATTCAAGCTCGGATTGTGTCCTTTCAAAAACATTCAGGTCGCATTAAAGAATTCTTTACCGTTCAAAAGTTATATCGGAAACGACGACCAAAGGTCACTTTTTTAGACACATTTTCATCCCAATTAAGGCTCGTGAATAACTTTCCAATAACGTATTTTTTACCTAATGTTTGATTTTGAGATGATTGATCTCCTGATATAGGAAAAATATTTTCAACCCAAATTCGTGGACAAAAGGTTAGACTTCCATTTTTACTCCCTTCTGTCAGCAAATAATCGTAATTTGAGTTGACGATACCTCGGTGGGCCACATTCAAACGACAATATCTCCCTTGATTTTTATCAAAAAAGTAAAAAATTTGATTTCAAACTGAAGCTTGGAATGTGAACTTTCTAAAACATTTAGACCGCATTAATAATACCTTACTGTTCAATAATTATCGTCGAAACGACAACCAAAGGTCACTTCTCAACACATTTTCAACCCGATTAAGGCTTATGAATAACTAGACAATAACGTGTTTTTTACCCGAGGTTTTATTTTGAGATGATTGATCTCGCGATATAGGAAAAATATTTTCAAGCCAAATTCGTGGGCAAAATGTTGGACTCCCACTTTTACGCCCTTCAATCGGCAAAGTGCAAAATTTGTACTCAAATTCAAGTACGGAATGTGTACTTTCCAAAATATTCAAACCGCATTCAAGAATTCAGTACCGTTCAAAAGTTATCGTCGAAACGGCGACCATAGGTCACTTTTCGACACACATTCAACCCGATTAAGGCTAGTGAATAACTAGACACTAACGTATTTTTTACCCGAGGTTTTAGTTTGAGATGATTCATCTCGCGACATAAGAAAAATATCGTCCAGCGAAATTCGTGGACAAAACGTTAGACTTCTATTTTTACTCCCTTCTATCGGCAAATAATCATAATCTGAGTTGACGGTACCTCAGTAGGCCACATTCAAACGAAAATATCTCTCTAGATTTCTATGGAAAAAGAACAAAATTTGGGTTCAAATACAAACTCAGAATGTGAACTTTCTAAAACATTCAGACCGCATTCAAGATTTCCTTACCCTGCAAAAGTTATCGTCAAAACGGGGACGAAAGGTCACTTCTCGACACATTTTCTACCCGAGTAAGGCTCATGAATAACTAGACAGTAACCTGTTTTTTACCCGAGGTTTTATTTTGAGATGATTGATCTCGCGATATAGGAAAAATATTTTCAAGCCAAATTCGCGGCCAAAACGTTAGAATTCGACTTTTACGCCCTTCAATCGGCAAAAAATAGTAATCCGGCATGTCGGTACCTCGGTGGGCCATATTCAAACGACAATAACTCTCTTGATTTTTATCAAAAAATTACAAAATTTGTGTACAAATTCAAGCTCGGAATGTGTCCTTTCAAAAACATTCAGGTCGCATTAAAGAATTCTTTACCGTTCAAAAGTTATATCGGAAACGACGACCAAAGGTCACTTTTTTAGACACATTTTCATCCCAATTAAGGCTCGTGAATAACTTTCCAATAACGTATTTTTTACCAAATGTTTGATTTTGAGATGATTGATCTCCTGATATAGGAAAAATATTTTCAACCCAAATTCGTGGACAAAAGGTTAGACTTCCATTTTTACTCCCTTCTGTCAGCAAATAATCGTAATTTGAGTTGACGATACCTCGGTGGGCCACATTCAAACGGCAATATCTCCCTTGATTTTTATCAAAAAAGTAAAAAATTTGATTTCAAACTGAAGCTTGGAATGTGAACTTTCTAAAACATTTAGACCGCATTAATAATACCTTACTGTTCAATAATTATCGTCGAAACGACAACCAAAGGTCACTTCTCAACACATTTTCAACCCGATTAAGGCTTATGAATAACTAGACAATAACGTGTTTTTTACCCGAGGTTTTATTTTGAGATGATTGATCTCGCGATATAGGAAAAATATTTTCAAGCCAAATTCGTGGGCAAAATGTTGGACTCCCACTTTTACGCCCTTCAATCGGCAAAGTGCAAAATTTGTACTCAAATTCAAGCACGGAATGTGTACTTTCCAAAATATTCAAACCGCATTCAAGAATTCAGTACCGTTCAAAAGTCAACGTCGAAACGGCGACCATAGGTCACTTTTCGACACACATTCAACCTGATTAAGGCTCGTGAATAACTAGACACTAACGTATTTTTTACCCGAGGTTTTATTTTGTGACGATTCATCTCGCGACATAAGAGAAATATCGTCCAGCGAAATTCGTGGACAAAACGTTAGACTTCTATTTTTACTCCCTTCTATCGGCAAATAATCATAATCTGAGTTGACGGTACCCCAGTAGGCCACATTGAAACGAAAATATCTCTCTAGATTTCTATGGAAAAAGAACAAAATTTGGGTTCAAATACAAACTCAGAATGTGAACTTTCTAAAACATTCAGACCGCATTCAAGATTTCCTTTCCGTGCAAAAGTTATCGTCAAAACGGGGACGAAAGGTCACTTCTCGACACATTTTCTACCCGAGTAAGGCTCATGAATAACTAGACAACAACGTGTTTTTTACCCGAGGTTTTATTTTGAGATGATTGATCTCGCGATATAGGAAAAATATTTTCAAGCCAAATTCGTGGCCAAAACGTTAGACTTCCACTTTTACGCCCTTCAATCGGCAAAAAATAGTAATCCGGCATGTCGGTACCTCGGTGGGCCATATTCAAAGGACAATAACTCTCTTGATTTTTATCAAAAAATTACAAAATTTGTGTTCAAATTCAAGCTCGGAATGTGTCCTTTCAAAAACATTCAGGTCGCATTAAAGAATTCTTTACCGTTCAAAAGTTATATCGGAAACGACGACCAAAGGTCACTTTTTAGACACATTTTCAACCCAATTAAGGCTCGTGAATAACTTTCCAATAACGTATTTTTTACCTAATGTTTGATTTTGAGATGATTGATCTCCTGATATAGGAAAAATATTTTCAACCCAAATTCGTGGACAAAAGGTTAGACTTCCATTTTTACTCCCTTCTGTCAGCAAATAATCGTAATTTGCGTTGACGATACCTCGGTGGGCCACATTCAAACGACAATATCTCCCTTGATTTTTATCAAAAAAGTAAAAAATTTGATTTCAAACTGAAGCTTGGAATGTGAACTTTCTAAAACATTTAGACCGCATTAATAATACCTTACTGTTCAATAGTTATCGTCGAAACGAAAACCAAAGGTCACTTCTCAACACATTTTCAACACGATCAAGGCTTATGAATAACTAGACAATAACGTGTTTTTTACCCGAGGTTTTATTTTGAGATGATTGATCTCGCGATATAGGAAAAATATTTTCAAGCCAAATTCGTGGGCAAAATGTTGGACTACCACTTTTACGCCCTTCACTCGGCAAAGTGCAAAATTTGTACTCAAATTCAAGTACGGAATGTGTACTTTCCAAAATATTCAAACCGCATTCAAGAATTCAGTACCGTTCAAAAGTTATCGTCGAAACGGCGACCATAGGTCACTTTTCGACACACATTCAACCCGATTAAGGCTCGTGAATAACTAGACACTAACGTATTTTTTACCCGAGGTTTTATTTTGAGATGATTCATCTCGCGACATAAGAAAAATATCGTCCAGCGAAATTCGTGGACAAAACGTTAGACTTCTATTTTTACTCCCTTCTATCGGCAAATAATCATAATCTGAGTTGACGGTACCTCAGTAGGCCACATTCAAACGAAAATATCTCTCTAGATTTCTATGGAAAAAGAACAAAATTTGGGTTCAAATACAAACTCAGAATGTGAACTTTCTAAAACATTCAGACCGCATTCAAGATTTCCTTACCCTGCAAAAGTAATCGTCAAAACGGGGACGAAAGGTCACTTCTCGACACATTTTCTACCCGAGTAAGGCTCATGAATAACTAGACAGTAACCTGTTTTTTATCCGAGGTTTTATTTTGAGATGATTGATCTCGCGATATAGGAAAAATATTTTCAAGCCAAATTCGTGGCCAAAACGTTAGACTTCCAGTTTTACGCCCTTCAATCGGCAAAAAATAGTAATCCGGCATGTCGGTACCTCGGTGGGCCATATTCAAACGACAATAACTCTCTTGATTTTTATCAAAAAATTACAAAATTTGTGTACAAATTCAAGCTCGGAATGTGTCCTTTCAAAAACATTCAGGTCGCATTAAAGAATTCTTTACCGTTCAAAAGTTATATCGGAAACGACGACCAAAGGTCACTTTTTTAGACACATTTTCAACCCAATTAAGGCTCGTGAATAACTTTCCAATAACGTATTTTTTACCTAATGTTTGATTTTGAGATGATTGATCTCCTGATATAGGAAAAATATTTTCAACCCAAATTCGTGGACAAAAGGTTAGACTTCCATTTTTACTCCCTTCTGTCAGCAAATAATCGTAATTTGAGTTGACGATACCTCGGTGGGCCACATTCAAACGACAATATCTCCCTTGATTTTTATCAAAAAAGTAAAAAATTTGATTTCAAACTGAAGCTTGGAATGTGAACTTTCTAAAACATTTAGACCGCATTAATAATACCTTACTGTTCAATAGTTATCGTCGAAACGACAACCAAAGGTCACTTCTCAACACATTTTCAACCCGATTAAGGCTTATGAATGACTAGACAAAAACGAGTTTTTTACCCGAGGTTTTATTTTGAGATGATTGATCTCGCGATATAGGAAAAATATTTTCAAGCCAAATTCATGGGCAAAATGTTGGACTCCCACTTTTACGCCCTTCAATCGGGAAAGTGCAAAATTTGTACTCAAATTCAAGTACGGAATGTGTACTTTCCAAAATATTCAAACCGCATTCAAGAATTCAGTACCGTTCAAAAGTTATCGTCGAAACGGCGACCATAGGTCACTTTTCGACACACATTCAACTCGATTAAGGCTAGTGAATAACTAGACACTAACGTATTTTTTACCCGAGGTTTTAGTTTGAGATGATTCATCTCGCGACATAAGAAAAATATCGTCCAGCGAAATTCGTGGACAAAACGTTAGACTTCTATTTTTACTCCCTTCTATCGGCAAATAATCATAATCTGAGTTGACGGTACCTCAGTAGGCCACATTCAAACGAAAATATCTCTCTAGATTTCTATGGAAAAAGAACAAAATTTGGGTTCAAATACAAACTCAGAATGTGAACTTTCTAAAACATTCAGACCGCATTCAAGATTTCCTTACCGTGAAAAAGTAATCGTCAAAACGGGGACGAAAGGTCACTTCTCGACACATTTTCTACCCGAGTAAGGCTCATGAATAACTAGACAGTAACCTGTTTTTTATCCGAGGTTTTATTTTGAGATGATTGATCTCGCGATATAGGAAAAATATTTTCAAGCCAAATTCGTGGCCAAAACGTTAGACTTCCACCTTTACGCCCTTCAATCGGCAAAAAATAGTAATTCGGCATGTCGGTACCTCGGTGGGCCATATTCAAACGACAATAACTCTCTTGATTTTTATCAAAAAATTACAAAATTTGTGTAAAAATTCAAGCTCGGAATGTGTCCTTTCAAAAACATTCAGGTCGCATTAAAGAATTCTTTACCGTTCAAAAGTTATATCGGAAACGACGACCAATGGTCACTTTTTAGACACATTTTAAACCCAATTAAGGCTCGTGAATAACTTTCCAATAACGTATTTTTTACCTAATGTTTGATTTTGAGATGATTGATCTCCTGATATAGGAAAAATATTTTCAACCCAAATTCGTGGACAAAAGGTTAGACTTCCATTTTTACTCCCTTCTGTCAGCAAATAATCGTAATTTGAGTTGACGATACCTCGGTGGGCCACATTCAAACGACAATATCTCCCTTGATTTTTATCAAAAAAGTAAAAAATTTGAGTTCAAACTGAAGCTTGGAATGTGAACTTTTTAAAACATTTAGACCGCATTAAATAATACCTTCCCGTTCAATAGTTATCGTCGAAACGACGACCAAAGGTCACTTCTCGACACATTTTCAACCCGATTAAGGCTTATGAATAACTAGACAATAACGTGTTTTTTACCCGAGGTTTTATTTTGAGATGATTGATCTCGCGATATAGGAAAAATATTTTCAAGCCAAATTCGTGGGCAAAATGTTGGACTTTCACTTTTACGCCCTTCAATTGGCAAAGTGCAAAATTTGTACTCAAATTCAAGCACGGAATGTGTACTTCCCAAAATATTCAAACCGCATTCAAGAATTCAGTACCGTTCAAAAGTCATCGTTGAAACGGCGACCATAGGTCACTTTTCGACACACATTCAACCTGATTAAGGCTCGTGAATAACTAGACACTAACGTATTTTTTACCCGAGGTTTTATTTTGAGACGATTCATCTCGCGACATAAGAAAAATATCGTCCAGCGAAATTCGTGGACAAAACGTTAGACTTCTATTTTTACTCCCTTCTATCGGCAAATAATCATAATCTGAGTTGACGGTACCTCAGTAGGCCACATTGAAACGAAAATATCTCTCTAGATTTCTATGGAAAAAGAACAAAATTTGGGTTCAAATACAAACTCAGAATGTGAACTTTCTAAAACATTCAGACCGCATTCAAGATTTCCTTACCGTGCAAAAGTTATCGTCAAAACGGGGACGAAAGGTCACTTCTCGACACATTTTCTACCCGAGTAAGGCTCATGAATAACTAGACAACAACGTGTTTTTTACCCGAGGTTTTATTTTGAGATGATTGATCTCGCGATATAGGAAAAATATTTTCAAGCCAAATTCGTGGCCAAAACGTTAGACTTCCACTTTTACGCCCTTCAATCGGCAAAAAATAGTAATCCGGCATGTCGGAACCTCGGTGGGCCATATTCAAACGACAATAACTCTCTTGATTTTTATCAAAAAATTACAAAATTTGTGTTCAAATTCAAGCTCGGAATGTGTCCTTTCAAAAACATTCAGGTCGCATTAAAGAATTCTTTACCGTTCAAAAGTTATATCGGAAACGACGACCAAAGGTCACTTTTTCGACACATTTTAAACCCAATTAAGGCTCGTGAATAACTTTCCAATAACGTATTTTTTACCTAATGTTTGATTTTGAGATGATTGATCTCCTGATATAGGAAAAATATTTTCTACCCAAATTCGTGGACAAAAGGTTAGACTTCCATTTTTACTCCCTTCTGTCAGCAAATAATCGTAATTTGAGTTGACGATACCTCGGTGGGCCACATTCAAACGACAATATCTCCCTTGATTTTTATCAAAAAAGTAAAAAATTTGATTTCAAAATGAAGCTTGGAATGTGAACTTTCTAAAACATTTAGACCGCATTAATAATACCTTACTGTTCAATAGTTATCGTCGAAACGACAACCAAAGGTCACTTCTCAACACATTTTCAACCCGATTAAGGCTTATGAATAACTAGACAATAACGTGTTTTTTACCCGAGGTTTTATTTTGAGATGATTGATCTCGCGATATAGGAAAAATATTTTCAAGCCAAATTCGTGGGCAAAATGTTGGACTCCCAGTTTTACGCCCTTCAATCGGCAAAGTGCAAAATTTGTACTCAAATTCAAGTACGGAATGTGTACTTTCCAAAATATTCAAACCGCATTCAAGAATTCAGTACCGTTCAAAAGTTATCGTCGAAACGGCGACCATAGGTCACTTTTCGACACACATTCAACCCGATTAAGGGTCGTGAATAACTAGACATTAACGTATTTTTTACCCGAGGTTTTATTTTGAGATGATTCATCTCGCGACATAAGAAAAATATCGTCCAGCGAAATTCGTGGACAAGACGTTAGACTTCTATTTTTACTCCCTTCTATCGGCAAATAATCATAATCTGAGTTGACGGTACCTCAGTAGGCCACATTGAAACGAAAATATCTCTCTGGATTTCTATGGAAAAAGAACAAAATTTGGGTTCAAAATACAAACTCAGAATGTGAACTTTCTAAAACATTCAGACCGCATTCAAGATTTCCTTACCGTGCAAAAGTTATCGTCAAAACGGGGACGAAAGGTCACTTCTCGACACATTTTCTACCCGAGTAAGGCTCATGAATAACTAGACAATAACGTGTTTTTTACCCGAGATTTTTATTTTGAGATGATTGATCTCGCGATATAGGAAAAATATTTTCAAGCCAAATTCGTGGCCAAAACGTTAGACTTCCACTTTTACGCCCTTCAATCGGCAAAAAATAGTAATCCGGCATGTCGGAACCTCGGTGGGCCATATTCAAACGACAATAACTCTCTTGATTTTTATCAAAAAATTACAAAATTTGTGTTCAAATTCAAGCTCGGAATGTGTCCTTTCAAAAACATTAAGGTCGCATTAAAGAATTCTTTACCGTTCAAAAGTTATATCGGAAACGACGACCAAAGGTCACTTTTTCGACACATTTTAAACCCAATTAAGGCTCGTGAATAACTTTCCAATAACGTATTTTTTACCGAATGTTTGATTTTGAGATGATTGATCTCCTAATATAGGAAAAATATTTTCTACCCAAATTCGTGGACAAAAGGTTAGACTTCCATTTTTACTCCCTTCTGTCAGCAAATAATCGTAATTTGGGTTGACGATACCTCGGTGGGCCACATTCAAACGACAATATCTCCCTTGATTTTTATCAAAAAAGTAAAAAATTTGATTTCAAAATGAAGCTTGGAATGTGAACTTTCTAAAACATTTAGACCGCATTAATAATACCTTACTGTTCAATAGTTATCGTCGAATGGATAACCAAAGGTCACTTCTCAACACATTTTCAACCCGATTAAGGCTTATGAATAACTAGACAATAACGTGTTTTTTACCCGAGGTTTTATTTTGAGATGATTGATCTCGCGATATAGGAAAAATATTTTCAAGCCAAATTCGTGGGCAAAATGTTGGACTCCCACTTTTACGCCCTTCAATCGGCAAAGTGCAAAATTTGTACTCAAATTCAAGTACGGAATGTGTACTTTCCAAAATATTCAAACCGCATTCAAGAATTCAGTACCGTTCAGAAGTTATCGTCGAAACGGCGACCATAGGTCACTTTTCGACACACATTCAACCCGATTAAGGCTCGTGAATAACTAGACACTAACGTATTTTTTACCCGAGGTTTTATTTTGAGACGATTCATCTCGCGACATAAGAAAAATATCGTCCAGCGAAATTCGTGGACAAAACGTTAGACTTCTATTTTTACTCCCTTCTATCGGTAAATAATCATAATATGAGTCGACGGTACCTCAGTAGGCCACATTGAAACGAAAATATCTCTCTAGATTTCTATGGAAAAAGAACAAAATTTGGGTTTAAATACAAACTCAGAATGTGAACTTTCTAAAACATTCAGACCGCATTCAAGATTTCCTTACCATGCAAAAGTTATCGTGAAAACGGGGACGAAAGGTCACTTCTCGACACATTTTCTACCCGAGTAAGGCTCATGAATAACTAGACAACAACGTGTTTTTTACCCGAGGTTTTATTTTGAGATGATTGATCTCGCGATATAGGAAAAATATTTTCATGCCAAATTCGTGGCCAAAACGTTAGACTTCCACTTTTACGCCCTTCAATCGGCAAAAAATAGTAATCCGGCATGTCGGTACCTCAGTGGGCCATATTCAAAGGACAATAACTCTCTTGATTTTTATCAAAAAATTACAAAATTTGTGTTCAAATTCAAGCTCGGAATGTGTCCTTTCAAAAACATTCAGGTCGCATTAAAGAATTCTTTACCGTTCAAAATTTATATCGGAAACGACGACCAAAGGTCACTTTTTCGACAGATTTTAAACCCAATTAAGGCTCGTGAATAACATTCCAATAACGTATTTTTTACCTAATGTTTGATTTTGAGATGATTGATCTCCTGATATAGGAAAAACATTTTCAACCCAAATTCGTGGACAAAAGGTTAGACTTCCATTTTTACACCCTTCTGTCAGCAAATAATCGTAATTTGAGTTGACGATACCTCGGTGGGCCACATTCAAACGACAATATCATTTTTATCAAAAAAGTAAAAAATTTGATTTCAAAATGAAGCTTGGAATGTGAACTTTCTAAAACATTTAGACCGCATTAATAATACCTTACTGTTCAATAGTTATCGTCGAAAGGACAACCAAAGGTCACTTCTCAACACATTTTCAACCCGATTAAGGCTTATGAATAACTAGACAATAACGTGTTTTTTACCCGAGGTTTTATTTTGAGATGATTGATCTCGCGATATAGGAAAAATATTTTCAAGCCAAATTCGTGGGCAAAATGTTGGACTCCCACTTTTACGCCCTTCAATCGGCAAATTGCAAAATTTGTACTCAAATTCAAGTACGGAATGTGTACTTTCCAAAATATTCAAACCGCATTCAAGAATTCAGTACCGTTCAAAAGTTATCGTCGAAACGGCGACCATAGGTCACTTTTCGACACACATTCAACCCGATTAAGGCTCGTGAATAACAAGACACTAACGTATTTTTTACCCGAGGTTTTATTTTGAGATGATTCATCTCGCGACATAAGAAAAATATCGTCCAGCGAAATTCGTGGACAAAACGTTAGACTTCTATTTTTACTCTCTTCTATCGGCAAATAATCATAATCTGAGTTGACGGTACCTCAGTAGGCCACATTCAAACGAAAATATCTCTCTAGATTTCTATGGAAAAAGAACAAAATTTGGGTTCAAAATACAAACTCAGAATGTGAACTTTCTAAAACATTCAGACCGCATTCAAGATTTCCTTACCGTGCAAAAGTTATCGTCAAAACGGGGACGAAAGGTCACTTCTCGACACATTTTCTACCCGAGTAAGGCTCATGAATAACTAGACAATAACGTGGTTTTTACCCGAGATTTTTATTTTGAGATGATTGATCTCGCGATATAGGAAAAATATTTTCAAGCCAAATTCGTGGCCAAAACGTTAGACTTCCACTTTTACGCCCTTCAATCGGCAAAAAATAGTAATCCGGCATGTCGGTACCTCGGTGGGCCATATTCAAAGGACAATAACTCTCTTGATTTTTATCAAAAAATTACAAAATTTGTGTTCAAATTCAAGCTCGGAATGTGTCCTTTCAAAAACATTCAGGTCGCATTAAAGAATTCTTTACCGTTCAAAAGTTATATCGGAAACGACGACCAAAGGTCACTTTTTCGACAGATTTTAAACCCAATTAAGGCTCGTGAATAACATTCCAATAACGTATTTTTTACCTAATGTTTGATTTTGAGATGATTGATCTCCTGATATAGGAAAAACATTTTCAACCCAAATTCGTGGACAAAAGGTTAGACTTCCATTTTTACTCCCTTCTGTCAGCAAATAATCGTAATTTGAGTTGACGATACCTCGGTGGGCCACATTCAAACGACAATATCTCCCTTGATTTTTATCAAAAAAGTAAAAAATTTGATTTCAAAATGAAGCTTGGAATGTGAACTTTCTAAAACATTTAGACCGCATTAATAATACCTTACTGTTCAATAGTTATCGTCGAAAGGACAACCAAAGGTCACTTCTCAACACATTTTCAACCCGATTAAGGCTTATGAATAACTAGACAATAACGTGTTTTTTACCCGAGGTTTTATTTTGAGATGATTGATCTCGCGATATAGGAAAAATATTTTCAAGCCAAATTCGTGGGCAAAATGTTGGACTCGCACTTTTACGCCCTTCAATCGGCAAAGTGCAAAATTTGTACTCAAATTCAAGCACGGAATGTGTACTTTCCAAAATATTCAAACCGCATTCAAGAATTCAGTACCGTTCAAAAGTTATCGTCGAAACGGCGACCATAGGTCACTTTTCGACACACATTCAACCCGATTAAGGCTCGTGAATAACTAGACACTAACGTATTTTTTACCCGAGGTTTTATTTTTAGATGATTCATCTCGCGACATAAGAAAAATATCGTCCAGCGAACTTCGTGGACAAAACGTTAGACTTCTATTTTTACTCCCTTCTATCGGCAAATAATCATAATCTGAGTTGACGGTACCTCAGTAGGCCACATTGAAACGAAAATATCTCTCTGGATTTCTATGGAAAAAGAACAAAATTTGGGTTCAAAATACAAACTCAGAATGTGAACTTTCTAAAACATTTAGACCGCATTCAAGATTTCCTTACCGTGCAAAAGTTATCGTCAAAACGGGGACGAAAGGTCACTTCTCGACACATTTTCTACCCGAGTAAGGCTCATGAATAACTAGACAATAACGTGTTTTTTACCCGAGATTTTTATTTTGAGATGATTGATCTCGCGATATAGGAAAAATATTTTCAAGCCAAATTCGTGGCCAAAACGTTAGACTTCCACTTTTACGCCCTTCAATCGGCAAAAAATAGTAATCCGGCATGTCGGAACCTCGGTGGGCCATATTCAAACGACAATAACTCTCTTGATTTTTATCAAAAAATTACAAAATTTGTGTTCAAATTCAAGCTTGGAATGTGTCCTTTGAAAAACATTCAGGTCGCATTAAAGAATTCTTTACCGTTCAAAAGTTATATCGGAAACGACGACCAAAGGTCACTTTTTCGATACATTTTAAACCCAATTAAGGCTCGTGAATAACTTTCCAATAACGTATTTTTTACCTAATGTTTGATTTTGAGATGATTGATCTCTTGATATAGGAAAAATATTTTCTACCCAAATTCGTGGACAAAAGGTTAGACTTCCATTTTTACTCCCTTCTGTCAGCAAATAATCGTAATTTGGGTTGACGATACCTCGGTGGGCCACATTCAAACGACAATATCTCCCTTGATTTTTATCAAAAAAGTAAAAAATTTGATTTCAAAATGAAGCTTGGAATGTGAACTTTCTAAAACATTTAGACCGCATTAATAATACCTTACTGTTCAATAGTTATCGTCGAAAGGATAACCAAAGGTCACTTCTCAACACATTTTCAACCCGATTAAGGCTTATGAATAACTAGACAATAACGTGTTTTTTACCCGAGGTTTTATTTTGAGATGATTGATCTCGCGATATAGGAAAAATATTTTCAAGCCAAATTCGTGGGCAAAATGTTGGACTCCCACTTTTACGCCCTTCAATCGGCAAAGTGCAAAATTTGTACTCAAATTCAAGCACGGAATGTGTACTTTCCAAAATATTCAAACCGCATTCAAGAATTCAGTACCGTTCAAAAGTCAACGTCGAAACGGCGACCATAGGTCACTTTTCGACACACATTCAACCTGATTAAGGCTCGTGAATAACTAGACACTAACGTATTTTTTACCCGAGGTTTTATTTTGTGACGATTCATCTCGCGACATAAGAAAAATATCGTCCAGCGAAATTCGTGGACAAAACGTTAGACTTCTATTTTTACTCCCTTCTATCGGCAAATAATCATAATCTGAGTTGACGGTACCTCAGTAGGCCACATTGAAACGAAAATATCTCTCTAGATTTCTATGGAAAAAGAACAAAATTTGGGTTCAAATACAAACTCAGAATGTGAACTTTCTAAAACATTCAGACCGCATTCAAGATTTCCTTTCCGTGCAAAAGTTATCGTCAAAACGGGGACGAAAGGTCACTTCTCGACACATTTTCTACCCGAGTAAGGCTCATGAATAACTAGACAACAACGTGTTTTTTACCCGAGGTTTTATTTTGAGATGATTGATCTCGCGATATAGGAAAAATATTTTCAAGCCAAATTCGTGGCCAAAACGTTAGAGTTCCACTTTTACGCCCTTCAATCGGCAAAAAATAGTAATCCGGCATGTCGGTACGTCGATGGGCCATATTCAAAGGACAATAACTCTCTTGATTTTTATCAAAAAATTACAAAATTTGTGTTCAAATTCAAGCTCGGAATGTGTCCTTTCAAAAACATTCAGGTCGCATTAAAGAATTCTTTACCGTTCAAAAGTTATATCGGAAACGACGACCAAAGGTCACTTTTTCGACAGATTTTAAACCCAATTAAGGCTCGTGAATAACATTCCAATAACGTATTTTTTACCTAATGTTTGATTTTGAGATGATTGATCTCCTGATATAGGAAAAACATTTTCAACCCAAATTCGTGGACAAAAGGTTAGACTTCCATTTTTACTCCCTTCTGTCAGCAAATAATCGTAATTTGAGTTGACGATACCTCGGTGGGCCACATTCAAACGACAATATCTCCCTTGATTTTTATCAAAAAAGTAAAAAATTTGATTTCAAAATGAAGCTTGGAATGTGAACTTTCTAAAACATTTAGACCGCATTAATAATACCTTACTGTTCAATAGTTATCGTCGAAAGGACAACCAAAGGTCACTTCTCAACACATTTTCAACCCGATTAAGGCTTATGAATAACTAGACAATAACGTGTTTTTTACCCGAGGTTTTATTTTGAGATGATTGATCTCGCGATATAGGAAAAATATTTTCAAGCCAAATTCGTGGGCAAAATGTTGGACTCGCACTTTTACGCCCTTCAATCGGCAAAGTGCAAAATTTGTACTCATATTCAAGCACGGAATGTGTACTTTCCAAAATATTCAAACCGCATTCAAGAATTCAGTACCGTTCAAAAGTTATCGTCGAAACGGCGACCATAGGTCACTTTTCGACACACATTCAACCCGATTAAGGCTCGTGAATAACTAGACACTAACGTATTTTTTACCCGAGGTTTTATTTTTAGATGATTCATCTCGCGACATAAGAAAAATATCGTCCAGCGAACTTCGTGGACAAAACGTTAGACTTCTATTTTTACTCCCTTCTATCGGCAAATAATCATAATCTGAGTTGACGGTACCTCAGTAGGCCACATTGAAACGAAAATATCTCTCTGGATTTCTATGGAAAAAGAACAAAATTTGGGTTCAAAATACAAACTCAGAATGTGAACTTTCTAAAACATTCAGACCGCATTCAAGATTTCCTTACCGTGCAAAAGTTATCGTCAAAACGGGGACGAAAGGTCACTTCTCGACACATTTTCTACCCGAGTAAGGCTCATGAATAACTAGACAATAACGTGTTTTTTACCCGAGATTTTTATTTTGAGATGATTGATCTCGCGATATAGGAAAAATATTTTCAAGCCAAATTCGTGGCCAAAACGTTAGACTTCCACTTTTACGCCCTTCAATCGGCAAAAAATAGTAATCCGGCATGTCGGAACCTCGGGTGGCCATATTCAAACGACAATAACTCTCTTGATTTTTATCAAAAAATTACAAAATTTGTGTTCAAATTCAAGCTCGGAATGTGTCCTTTGAAAAACATTCAGGTCGCATTAAAGAATTCTTTACCGTTCAAAAGTTATATCGGAAACGACGACCAAAGGTCACTTTTTCGACACATTTTAAACCCAATTAAGGCTCGTGAATAACTTTCCAATAACGTATTTTTTACCTAATGTTTGATTTTGAGATGATTGATCTCTTGATATAGGAAAAACATTTTCTACCCAAATTCGTGGACAAAAGGTTAGACTTCCATTTTTACTCCCTTCTGTCAGCAAATAATCGTAATTTGGGTTGACGATACCTCGGTGGGCCACATTCAAACGACAATATCTCCCTTGATTTTTATCAAAAAAGTAAAAAATTTGATTTCAAAATGAAGCTTGGAATGTGAACTTTCTAAAACATTTAGACCGCATTAATAATACCTTACTGTTCAATAGTTATCGTCGAAAGGATAACCAAAGGTCACTTCTCAACACATTTTCAACCCGATTAAGGCTTATGAATAACTAGACAGTAACGTGTTTTTTACCCGAGGTTTTATTTTGAGATGATTGATCTCGCGATATAGGAAAAATATTTTCAAGCCAAATTCGTGGGCAAAATGTTGGACTCCCACTTTTAAGCCCTTCAATCGGCAAAGTGCAAAATTTGTACTTAAATTCAAGTACGGAATGTGTACTTTCCAAAATATTCAAACCGCATTCAAGAATTCAGTACCGTTCAAAAGTTATCGTCGAAACGGCGACCATAGGTCACTTTTCGACACACATTCAACCCGATTAAGGCTCGTGAATAACTAGACACTAACGTATTTTTTACCCGAGGTTTTATTTTGAGACGATTCATCTCGCGACATAAGAAAAATATCGTCCAGCGAAATTCGTGGACAAAACGTTAGACTTCTATTTTTACTCCCTTCTATCGGTAAATAATCATAATATGAGTTGACGGTACCTCAGTAGGCCACATTGAAACGAAAATATCTCTCTAGATTTCTATGGAAAAAGAACAAAATTTGGGTTTAAATACAAACTCAGAATGTGAACTTTCTAAAACATTCAGACCGCATTCAAGATTTCCTTACCGTGCAAAAGTTATCGTCAAAACGGGGACGAAAGGTCACTTCTCGACACATTTTCTACCCGAGTAAGGCTCATGAATAACTAGACAACAACGTGTTTTTTACCCGAGGTTTTATTTTGAGATGATTGATCTCGCGATATAGGAAAAATATTTTCATGCCAAATTCGTGGCCAAAACGTTAGACTTCCACTTTTACGCCCTTCAATCGGCAAAAAATAGTAATCCGGCATGTCGGTACCTCGGTGGGCCATATTCAAAGGACAATAACTCTCTTGATTTTTATCAAAAAATTACAAAATTTGTGTTCAAATTCAAGCTCGGAATGTGTCCTTTCAAAAACATTCAGGTCGCATTAAAGAATTCTTTACCGTTCAAAATTTATATCGGAAACGACGACCAAAGGTCACTTTTTCGACAGATTTTAAACCCAATTAAGGCTCGTGAATAACATTCCAACAACGTATTTTTTACCTAATGTTTGATTTTGAGATGATTGATCTCCTGATATAGGAAAAACATTTTCAACCCAAATTCGTGGACAAAAGGTTAGACTTCCATTTTTACACCCTTCTGTCAGCAAATAATCGTAATTTGAGTTGACGATACCTCGGTGGGCCACATTCAAACGACAATATCTCCCTTGATTTTTATCAAAAAAGTAAAAAATTTGATTTCAAAATGAAGCTTGGAATGTGAACTTTCTAAAACATTTAGACCGCATTAATAATACCTTACTGTTCAATAGTTATCGTCGAAAGGACAACCAAAGGTCACTTCTCAACACATTTTCAACCCGATTAAGGCTTATGAATAACTAGACAATAACGTGTTTTTTACCCGAGGTTTTATTTTGAGATGATTGATCTCGCGATATAGGAAAAATATTTTCAAGCCAAATTCGTGGGCAAAATGTTGGACTCCCACTTTTACGCCCTTCAATCGGCAAATTGCAAAATTTGTACTCAAATTCAAGTACGGAATGTGTACTTTCCAAAATATTCAAACCGCATTCAAGAATTCTGTACCGTTCAAAAGTTATCGTCGAAACGGCGACCATAGGTCACTTTTCGACACACATTCAACCCGATTAAGGCTCGTGAATAACTAGACACTAACGTATTTTTTACCCGAGGTTTTATTTTGAGATGATTCATCTCGCGACATAAGAAAAATATCGTCCAGCGAAATTCGTGGACAAAACGTTAGACTTCTATTTTTACTCTCTTCTATCGGCAAATAATCATAATCTGAGTTGACGGTACCTCAGTAGGCCACATTCAAACGAAAATATCTCTCTAGATTTCTATGGAAAAAGAACAAAATTTGGGTTCAAAATACAAACTCAGAATGTGAACTTTCTAAAACATTCAGACCGCATTCAAGATTTCCTTACCGTGCAAAAGTTATCGTCAAAACGGGGACGAAAGGTCACTTCTCGACACATTTTCTACCCGAGTAAGGCTCATGAATAACTAGACAATAACGTGGTTTTTACCCGAGATTTTTATTTTGAGATGATTGATCTCGCGATATAGGAAAAATATTTTCAAGCCAAATTCGTGGCCAAAACGTTAGACTTCCACTTTTACGCCCTTCAATCGGCAAAAAATAGTAATCCGGCATGTCGGAACCTCGGTGGGCCATATTCAAACGACAATAACTCACTTGATTTTTATCAAAAAATTACAAAATTTGTGTTCAAATTCAAGCTCGGAATGTGTCCTTCAAAAAACATTCAGGTCGCATTAAAGAATTCTTTACCGTTCAAAAGTTATATCGGAAACGACGACCAAAGGTCACTTTTTCGACACATTTTAAACCCAATTAAGGCTCGTGAATAACTTTCCAATAACGTATTTTTTACCTAATGTTTGATTTTGAGATGATTGATCTCCGGATATAGGAAAAATATTTTCAACCCAAATTCGTGGACAAAAGGTTAGACTTCCATTTTTATTCCCTTCTGTCAGCAAATAATCGTAATTTGAGTTGACGATACCTCGATGGGCCACATTCAAACGACAATATCTCCCTTGATTTTTATCAAAAAAGTACAAAATTTGAGTTCAAACTGAAGCTTGGAATGTGAACTTTTTAAAACATTTAGACCGCATTAAATAATACCTTCCCGTTCAATAGTTATCG
The DNA here is from genome assembly GCA_033629205.1 of Lithocarpus polystachyus. Taxonomy (NCBI): domain Eukaryota; kingdom Viridiplantae; phylum Streptophyta; class Magnoliopsida; order Fagales; family Fagaceae; genus Lithocarpus; species Lithocarpus polystachyus. The sequence goes on along the minus strand of CM066169.1, from coordinate 33,955,283 downwards.
TCGAAACGACGACCAAAGGTCACTTCTCGACACATTTTCAACCCGATTAAGGCTTATGATTAACTAGACAATAACGTGTTTTTTACCCGAGGTTTTATTTTGAGATGATTGATCTCGCGATATAGGAAAAATATTTTCAAGCCAAATTCGTGGGCAAAATGTTGGACTTTCACTTTTACGCCCTTCAATCGGCAAAGTACAAAATTTGTACTCAAATTCAAGCACGGAATGTGTACTTTCCAAAATATTCAAACCGCATTCAAGAATTCAGTACCGTTCAAAAGTCATCGTCGAAACGGCGACCATAGGTCACTTTTCGACACACATTCAACCTGATTAAGGCTCGTGTATAACTAGACACTAACGTATTTTTTACCCGAGGTTTTATTTTGAGACGATTCATCTCGCGACATATGAAAAATATCGTCCAGCGAAATTCGTGGACAAAACGTTAGACTTCTATTTTTACTCCCTTCTATCGGCAAATAATCATAATCTGAGTTGACGGTACCTCAGTAGGCCACATTGAAACGAAAATATCTCTCTAGATTTCTGTGGAAAAAGAACAAAATTTGGGTTCAAATACAAACTCAGAATGTGAACTTTCTAAAACATTCAGACCGCATTCAAGATTTCCTTACCGTGCAAAAGTTATCGTTAAAACGGGGACGAAAGGTCACTTCTCGACACATTTTCTACCCGAGTAAGGCTCATGAATAACTAGACAACAACGTGTTTTTTACCCGAGGTTTTATTTTGAGATGATTGATCTCGCGATATAGGAAAAATATTTTCAAGCCAAATTCGTGGCCAAAACGTTAGACTTCCACTTTTACGCCCTTCAATCGGCAAAAAATAGTAATCCGGCATGTCGGTACCTCGGTGGGCCATATTCAAAGGACAATAACTCTCTTGATTTTTATCAAAAAATTACAAAATTTGTGTTCAAATTCAAGCTCGGAATGTGTCCTTTCAAAAACATTCAGGTCGCATTAAAGAATTCTTTACCGTTCAAAAGTTATATCGGAAACGACGACCAAAGGTCACTTTTTCGACAGATTTTAAACCCAATTAAGGCTCGTGAATAACTTTCCAATAACGTATTTTTTACCTAATGTTTGATTTTGAGATGATTGATCTCCTGATATAGGAAAAACATTTTCAACCCAAATTCGTGGACAAAAGGTTAGACTTCAATTTTTACACCCTTCTGTCAGCAAATAATCGTAATTTCAGTTGACGATACCTCGGTGGGCCACATTCAAACGACAATATCTCCCTTGATTTTTATCAAAAAAGTAAAAAATTTGATTTCAAACTGAAGCTTGGAATGTGAACTTTCTAAAACATTTAGACCGCATTAATAATACCTTACTGTTCAATAGTTATCGTCGAAACGACAACCAAAGGTCACTTCTCAACACATTTTTAACCCGATTAAGGCTTTTGAATAACTAGACAATAACGTGTTTTTTACCCGAGGTTTTATTTTGAGATGATTGATCTCGCGATATAGGAAAAATATTTTCAAGCCAAATTCGTGGGCAAAATGTTGGACTTTCACTTTTACGCCCTTCAATCGGCAAAGTGCAAAATTTGTACTCAAATTCAAGCACGGAATGTGTACTTTCCAAAATATTCAAACCGCATTCAAGAATTCAGTACCGTTCAAAAGTCATCGTCGAAACGGCGACCATAGGTCACTTTTCGACACATATTCAACCCGATTAAGGCTCGTGAATAACTAGACACTAACGTATTTTTTACCCGAGGTTTTATTTTGAGATGATTCATCTCGCGACATAAGAAAAATATCGTCCAGCGAAATTCGTGGACAAAACGTTAGACTTCTATTTTTACTCCCTTCTATCGGTAAATAATCATAATATGAGTTGACGGTACCTCAGTAGGCCACATTGAAACGAAAATATCTCTCTAGATTTCTATGGAAAAAGAACAAAATTTGGGTTTAAATACAAACTCAGAATGTGAACTTTCTAAAACATTCAGACCGCATTCAAGATTTCCTTACCGTGCAAAAGTTATCGTCAAAACGGGGACGAAAGGTCACTTCTCGACACATTTTCTACCCGAGTAAGGCTCATGAATAACTAGACAACAACGTGTTTTTTACCCGAGGTTTTATTTTGAGATGATTGATCTCGCGATATAGGAAAAATATTTTCATGCCAAATTCGTGGCCAAAACGTTAGACTTCCACTTTTACGCCCTTCAATCGGCAAAAAATAGTAATCCGGCATGTCGGTACCTCGGTGGGCCATATTCAAAGGACAATAACTCTCTTGATTTTTATCAAAAAATTACAAAATTTGTGTTCAAATTCAAGCTCGGAATGTGTCCTTTCAAAAACATTCAGGTCGCATTAAAGAATTCTTTACCGTTCAAAATTTATATCGGAAACGACGACCAAAGGTCACTTTTTCGACAGATTTTAAACCCAATTAAGGCTCGTGAATAACATTCCAACAACGTATTTTTTACCTAATGTTTGATTTTGAGATGATTGATCTCCTGATATAGGAAAAACATTTTCAACCCAAATTCGTGGACAAAAGGTTAGACTTCCATTTTTACACCCTTCTGTCAGCAAATAATCGTAATTTGAGTTGACGATACCTCGGTGGGCCACATTCAAACGACAATATCTCCCTTGATTTTTATCAAAAAAGTAAAAAATTTGATTTCAAAATGAAGCTTGGAATGTGAACTTTCTAAAACATTTAGACCGCATTAATAATACCTTACTGTTCAATAGTTATCGTCGAAAGGACAACCAAAGGTCACTTCTCAACACATTTTCAACCCGATTAAGGCTTATGAATAACTAGACAATAACGTGTTTTTTACCCGAGGTTTTATTTTGAGATGATTGATCTCGCGATATAGGAAAAATATTTTCAAGCCAAATTCGTGGGCAAAATGTTGGACTCCCACTTTTACGCCCTTCAATCGGCAAATTGCAAAATTTGTACTCAAATTCAAGTACGGAATGTGTACTTTCCAAAATATTCAAACCGCATTCAAGAATTCTGTACCGTTCAAAAGTTATCGTCGAAACGGCGACCATAGGTCACTTTTCGACACACATTCAACCCGATTAAGGCTCGTGAATAACTAGACACTAACGTATTTTTTACCCGAGGTTTTATTTTGAGATGATTCATCTCGCGACATAAGAAAAATATCGTCCAGCGAAATTCGTGGACAAAACGTTAGACTTCTATTTTTACTCTCTTCTATCGGCAAATAATCATAATCTGAGTTGACGGTACCTCAGTAGGCCACATTCAAACGAAAATATCTCTCTAGATTTCTATGGAAAAAGAACAAAATTTGGGTTCAAAATACAAACTCAGAATGTGAACTTTCTAAAACATTCAGACCGCATTCAAGATTTCCTTACCGTGCAAAAGTTATCGTCAAAACGGGGACGAAAGGTCACTTCTCGACACATTTTCTACCCGAGTAAGGCTCATGAATAACTAGACAATAACGTGGTTTTTACCCGAGATTTTTATTTTGAGATGATTGATCTCGCGATATAGGAAAAATATTTTCAAGCCAAATTCGTGGCCAAAACGTTAGACTTCCACTTTTACGCCCTTCAATCGGCAAAAAATAGTAATCCGGCATGTCGGAACCTCGGTGGGCCATATTCAAACGACAATAACTCACTTGATTTTTATCAAAAAATTACAAAATTTGTGTTCAAATTCAAGCTCGGAATGTGTCCTTCAAAAAACATTCAGGTCGCATTAAAGAATTCTTTACCGTTCAAAAGTTATATCGGAAACGACGACCAAAGGTCACTTTTTCGACACATTTTAAACCCAATTAAGGCTCGTGAATAACTTTCCAATAACGTATTTTTTACCTAATGTTTGATTTTGAGATGATTGATCTCCGGATATAGGAAAAATATTTTCAACCCAAATTCGTGGACAAAAGGTTAGACTTCCATTTTTATTCCCTTCTGTCAGCAAATAATCGTAATTTGAGTTGACGATACCTCGATGGGCCACATTCAAACGACAATATCTCCCTTGATTTTTATCAAAAAAGTACAAAATTTGAGTTCAAACTGAAGCTTGGAATGTGAACTTTTTAAAACATTTAGACCGCATTAAATAATACCTTCCCGTTCAATAGTTATCGTCGAAACGACGACCAAAGGTCACTTCTCGACACATTTTCAACCCGATTAAGGCTTATGATTAACTAGACAATAACGTGTTTTTTACCCGAGGTTTTATTTTGAGATGATTGATCTCGCGATATAGGAAAAATATTTTCAAGCCAAATTCGTGGGCAAAATGTTGGACTTTCACTTTTACGCCCTTCAATCGGCAAAGTACAAAATTTGTACTCAAATTCAAGCACGGAATGTGTACTTTCCAAAATATTCAAACCGCATTCAAGAATTCAGTACCGTTCAAAAGTCATCGTCGAAACGGCGACCATAGGTCACTTTTCGACACACATTCAACCTGATTAAGGCTCGTGTATAACTAGACACTAACGTATTTTTTACCCGAGGTTTTATTTTGAGACGATTCATCTCGCGACATATGAAAAATATCGTCCAGCGAAATTCGTGGACAAAACGTTAGACTTCTATTTTTACTCCCTTCTATCGGCAAATAATCATAATCTGAGTTGACGGTACCTCAGTAGGCCACATTGAAACGAAAATATCTCTCTAGATTTCTGTGGAAAAAGAACAAAATTTGGGTTCAAATACAAACTCAGAATGTGAACTTTCTAAAACATTCAGACCGCATTCAAGATTTCCTTACCGTGCAAAAGTTATCGTTAAAACGGGGACGAAAGGTCACTTCTCGACACATTTTCTACCCGAGTAAGGCTCATGAATAACTAGACAACAACGTGTTTTTTACCCGAGGTTTTATTTTGAGATGATTGATCTCGCGATATAGGAAAAATATTTTCAAGCGAAATTCGTGGCCAAAACGTTAGACTTCCACTTTTACGCCCTTCAATCGGCAAAAAATAGTAATCCGGCATGTCGGTACCTCGGTGGGCCATATTCAAAGGACAATAACTCTGTTGATTTTTATCAAAAAATTACAAAATTTGTGTTCAAATTCAAGCTCGGAATGTGTCCTTTCAAAAACATTCAGGTCGCATTAAAGAATTCTTTACCGTTCAAAAGTTATATCGGAAACGACGACCAAAGGTCACTTTTTCGACAGATTTTAAACCCAATTAAGGCTCGTGAATAACTTTCCAATAACGTATTTTTTACCTAATGTTTGATTTTGAGATGATTGATCTCCTGATATAGGAAAAACATTTTCAACCCAAATTCGTGGACAAAAGGTTAGACTTCAATTTTTACACCCTTCTGTCAGCAAATAATCGTAATTTCAGTTGACGATACCTCGGTGGGCCACATTCAAACGACAATATCTCCCTTGATTTTTATCAAAAAAGTAAAAAATTTGATTTCAAACTGAAGCTTGGAATGTGAACTTTCTAAAACATTTAGACCGCATTAATAATACCTTACTGTTCAATAGTTATCGTCGAAACGACAACCAAAGGTCACTTCTCAACACATTTTTAACCCGATTAAGGCTTTTGAATAACTAGACAATAACGTGTTTTTTACCCGAGGTTTTATTTTGAGATGATTGATCTCGCGATATAGGAAAAATATTTTCAAGCCAAATTCGTGGGCAAAATGTTGGACTTTCACTTTTACGCCCTTCAATCGGCAAAGTGCAAAATTTGTACTCAAATTCAAGCACGGAATGTGTACTTTCCAAAATATTCAAACCGCATTCAAGAATTCAGTACCGTTCAAAAGTCATCGTCGAAACGGCGACCATAGGTCACTTTTCGACACATATTCAACCCGATTAAGGCTCGTGAATAACTAGACACTAACGTATTTTTTACCCGAGGTTTTATTTTGAGATGATTCATCTCGCGACATAAGAAAAATATCGTCCAGCGAAATTCGTGGACAAAACGTTAGACTTCTATTTTTACTCCCTTCTATCGGTAAATAATCATAATCTGAGTTGACGGTACCTCAGTAGGCCACATTGAAACGAAAATATCTCTCTAGATTTCTATGGAAAAAAAACAAAATTTGGGTTTAAATACAAACTCAGAATGTGAACTTTCTAAAACATTCAGACCGCATTCAAGATTTCCTTACCGTGCAAAAGTTATCGTCAAAACGGGGACGAAAGGTCACTTCTCGACAAAATTTCTACCCGAGTAAGGCTCATGAATAACTAGACAACAACGTGTTTTTTACCCGAGGTTTTATTTTGAGATGATTGATCTCGCGATATAGGAAAAATATTTTCAAGCCAAATTCGTGGCCAAAACGTTAGACTTCCACTTTTACGCCCTTCAATCGGCAAAAAATAGTAATCCGGCATGTCGGTACCTCGGTGGGCCATATTCAAAGGACAATAACTCTCTTGATTTTTATCAAAAAATTAAAAAATTTGTGTTCAAATTCAAGCTCGGAATGTGTCCTTTCAAAAACATTCAGGTCGCATTAAAGAATTCTTTACCGTTCAAAAGTTATATCGGAAACGACGACCAAAGGTCACTTTTTCGACAGATTTTAAACCCAATTTTGGCTCGTGAATAACATTCCAATAACGTATTTTTTACCTAATGTTTGATTTTGAGATGATTGATCTCCTGATATAGGAAAAACATTTTCAACCCAAATTCGTGGACAAAAGGTTAGACTTCAATTTTTACACCCTTCTGTCAGCAAATAATCGTAATTTCAGTTGACGATACCTCGGTGGGCCACATTCAAACGACAATATCTCCCTTGATTTTTATCAAAAAAGTAAAAAATTTGATTTCAAACTGAAGCTTGGAATGTGAACTTTCTAAAACATTTAGACCGCATTAAATAATACCTTACCGTTCAATAGTTATCGTCGAAACGACGACCAAAGGTCACTTCTCAACACATTTTCAACCCGATTAAGGCTTATGAATAACTAGACAATAAGGTGTTTTTTACCCGAGGTTTTATTTTGAGATGATTGATCTCGCGATATAGGAAAAATATTTTCAAGCCAAATTCGTGGGCAAAATGTTGGACTCCCACTTTTACGCCCTTCAATCGGCAAAGTGCAAAATTTGTACTCAAATTAAAGTACGGAATGTGTACTTTCCAAAATATTCAAACCGCATTCAAGAATTCAGTACCTTTCAAAAGTTTTCGTCGAAATGGCGACCATAGGTCACTTTTCGACACACATTCAACCCGATTAAGGCTCGTGAATAACTAGACACTAACGTATTTTTTACCCGAGGTTTTATTTTGAGATGATTCATCTCGCGACATAAGAAAAATATCGTCCAGCGAAATTCGTGGACAAAACGTTAGACTTCTATTTTTACTCCCTTCTATCGGCAAATAATCATAATCTGAGTTGACGGTACCTTAGTAGGCCACATTCAAACGAAAATATCTCTCTAGATTTCTATGTAAAAAGAACAAAATTTGGGTTCAAATACAAACTCAGAATGTGAACTTTCTAAAACATTCAGACCGCATTCAAGATTTCCTTACCGTGCAAAAGTTATCGTCAAAACGGGGACGAAAGGTCACTTCTCGACACATTTTCTACCCGAGTAAGGCTCATGAATAACTAGACAATAACCTGTTTTTTACCCGAGGTTTTATTTTGAGATGATTGATCTCGCGATATAGGAAAAATATTTTCAAGCCAAATTCGTGGCCAAAACGTTTGACTTCCACTTTTACGCCCTTCAATCGGCAAAACATAGTAATCCGGCATGTCGGTACCTCGGTGGGCCATATTCAAAGGACAATAACTCTGTTGATTTTTATCAAAAAATTACAAAATTTGTGTTCAAATTCAAGCTCGGAATGTGTCCTTTCAAAAACATTCAGGTCGCATTAAAGAATTCTTTACCGTTCAAAAGTTATATCGGAAACGACGACCAAAGGTCACTTTTTCGACACATTTTAAACCCAATTAAGGCTCGTGAATAACTTTCCAATAACGTATTTTTTACCTAATGTTTGATTTTGAGATGATTGATCTCCTGATATAGGAAAAATATTTTCAACCCGAATTCGTGGAAAAAAGGTTAGACTTCCATTTTTACACCCTTCTGTCAGCAAATAATCGTAATTTCAGTTGACGATACCTCGGTGGGCCACATTCAAACGACAATATCTCCCTTGATTTTTATCAAAAAAGTAAAAAATTTGATTTCAAACTGAAGCTGGGAATGTGAACTTTCTAAAACATTTAGACCGCATTAATAATACCTTACTGTTCAATAGTTATCGTCGAAACGACAACCAAAGGTCACTTCTCAACACATTTTCAACCAGATTAAGGCTTATGAATAACTAGACAATAACGTGTTTTTTACCCGAGGTTTTATTTTGAGATGATTGATCTCGCGATATAGGAAAAATATTTTCAAGCCAAATTCGTGGGCAAAATGTTGGACTTTCACTTTTACGCCCTTCAATCGGCAAAGTGCAAAATTTGTACTCAAATTCAAGCACGGAATGTGTACTTTCCAAAATATTCAAACCGCATTCAAGAATTCAGTACCGTTCAAAAGTCATCGTCGAAACGGCGACCATAGGTCACTTTTCGACACATATTCAACCCGATTAAGGCTCGTGAATAACTAGACACTAACGTATTTTTTACCCGAGGTTTTATTTTGAGATGATTCATCTCGCGACATAAGAAAAATATCGTCCAGCGAAATTCGTGGACAAAACGTTAGACTTCTATTTTTACTCCCTTCTATCGGTAAATAATCATAATCTGAGTTGACGGTACCTCAGTAGGCCACATTGAAACGAAAATATCTCTCTAGATTTCTATGGAAAAAAAACAAAATTTGGGTTTAAATACAAACTCAGAATGTGAACTTTCTAAAACATTCAGACCGCATTCAAGATTTCCTTACCGTGCAAAAGTTATCGTCAAAACGGGGACGAAAGGTCACTTCTCGACAAAATTTCTACCCGAGTAAGGCTCATGAATAACTAGACAACAACGTGTTTTTTACCCGAGGTTTTATTTTGAGATGATTGATCTCGCGATATAGGAAAAATATTTTCAAGCCAAATTCGTGGCCAAAACGTTAGACTTCCACTTTTACGCCCTTCAATCGGCAAAAAATAGTAATCCGGCATGTCGGTACCTCGGTGGGCCATATTCAAAGGACAATAACTCTCTTGATTTTTATCAAAAAATTAAAAAATTTGTGTTCAAATTCAAGCTCGGAATGTGTCCTTTCAAAAACATTCAGGTCGCATTAAAGAATTCTTTACCGTTCAAAAGTTATATCGGAAACGACGACCAAAGGTCACTTTTTCGACAGATTTTAAACCCAATTTTGGCTCGTGAATAACATTCCAATAACGTATTTTTTACCTAATGTTTGATTTTGAGATGATTGATCTCCTGATATAGGAAAAACATTTTCAACCCAAATTCGTGGACAAAAGGTTAGACTTCAATTTTTACACCCTTCTGTCAGCAAATAATCGTAATTTCAGTTGACGATACCTCGGTGGGCCACATTCAAACGACAATATCTCCCTTGATTTTTATCAAAAAAGTAAAAAATTTGATTTCAAACTGAAGCTTGGAATGTGAACTTTCTAAAACATTTAGACCGCATTAAATAATACCTTACCGTTCAATAGTTATCGTCGAAACGACGACCAAAGGTCACTTCTCAACACATTTTCAACCCGATTAAGGCTTATGAATAACTAGACAATAAGGTGTTTTTTACCCGAGGTTTTATTTTGAGATGATTGATCTCGCGATATAGGAAAAATATTTTCAAGCCAAATTCGTGGGCAAAATGTTGGACTCCCACTTTTACGCCCTTCAATCGGCAAAGTGCAAAATTTGTACTCAAATTAAAGTACGGAATGTGTACTTTCCAAAATATTCAAACCGCATTCAAGAATTCAGTACCTTTCAAAAGTTTTCGTCGAAATGGCGACCATAGGTCACTTTTCGACACACATTCAACCCGATTAAGGCTCGTGAATAACTAGACACTAACGTATTTTTTACCCGAGGTTTTATTTTGAGATGATTCATCTCGCGACATAAGAAAAATATCGTCCAGCGAAATTCGTGGACAAAACGTTAGACTTCTATTTTTACTCCCTTCTATCGGCAAATAATCATAATCTGAGTTGACGGTACCTTAGTAGGCCACATTCAAACGAAAATATCTCTCTAGATTTCTATGTAAAAAGAACAAAATTTGGGTTCAAATACAAACTCAGAATGTGAACTTTCTAAAACATTCAGACCGCATTCAAGATTTCCTTACCGTGCAAAAGTTATCGTCAAAACGGGGACGAAAGGTCACTTCTCGACACATTTTCTACCCGAGTAAGGCTCATGAATAACTAGACAATAACCTGTTTTTTACCCGAGGTTTTATTTTGAGATGATTGATCTCGCGATATAGGAAAAATATTTTCAAGCCAAATTCGTGGCCAAAACGTTTGACTTCCACTTTTACGCCCTTCAATCGGAAAAACATAGTAATCCGGCATGTCGGTACCTCGGTGGGCCATATTCAAAGGACAATAACTCTGTTGATTTTTATCAAAAAATTACAAAATTTGTGTTCAAATTCAAGCTCGGAATGTGTCCTTTCAAAAACATTCAGGTCGCATTAAAGAATTCTTTACCGTTCAAAAGTTATATCGGAAACGACGACCAAAGGTCACTTTTTCGACACATTTTAAACCCAATTAAGGCTCGTGAATAACTTTCCAATAACGTATTTTTTACCTAATGTTTGATTTTGAGATGATTGATCTCCTGATATAGGAAAAATATTTTCAACCCGAATTCGTGGAAAAAAGGTTAGACTTCCATTTTTACACCCTTCTGTCAGCAAATAATCGTAATTTCAGTTGACGATACCTCGGTGGGCCACATTCAAACGACAATATCTCCCTTGATTTTTATCAAAAAAGTAAAAAATTTGATTTCAAACTGAAGCTGGGAATGTGAACTTTCTAAAACATTTAGACCGCATTAATAATACCTTACTGTTCAATAGTTATCGTCGAAACGACAACCAAAGGTCACTTCTCAACACATTTTCAACCAGATTAAGGCTTATGAATAACTAGACAATAACGTGTTTTTTACCCGAGGTTTTATTTTGAGATGATTGATCTCGCGATATAGGAAAAATATTTTCAAGCCAAATTCGTGGGCAAAATGTTGGACTTTCACTTTTACGCCCTTCAATCGGCAAAGTGCAAAATTTGTACTCAAATTGAAGCACGGAATGTGTACTTTCCAAAATATTCAAACCGCATTCAAGAATTCAGTACCGTTCAAAAGTCATCGTCGAAACGGCGTCCATAGGTCACTTTTCGACACACATTCAACCCGATTAAGGCTCGTGAATAACTAGACACTAACGTATTTTTTACTCGAGGTTTTATTTTGAGATGATTCATCTCGCGATATAAGAAAAATATCGTCCAGCGAAATTCGTGGACAAAACGTTAGACTTCTATTTTTACTCCCTTCTATCGGTAAATAATCATAATCTGAGTTGACGGTACCTCAGTAGGCCACATTGAAACGAAAATATCTCTCTAGATTTCTATGGAAAAAGAACAAAATTTGGGTTTAAACACAAACTCAGAATGTGAACTTTCTAAAACATTCAGACCGCATTCAAGATTTCCTTACCGTGCATAAGTTATCGTCAAAACGGGGACGAAAGGTCACTTCTCGACACATTTTCTACCCGAGTAAGGCTCATGAATAACTAGACAACAACGTGTTTTTTACCCAAGGTTTTATTTTGAGATGATTGATCTCGCGATATAGGAAAAATATTTTCAAGCCAAATTCGTGGCCAAAACGTTTGACTTCCACTTTTACGCCCTTCAATCGGCAAAAAATTGTAATCCGGCATGTCGGTACCTCGGTGGGCCATATTCAAAGGACAATAACTCTCTTGATTTTTATCAAAAAATTACAAAATTTGTGTTCAAATTCAAGCTCGGAATGTGTCCTTTCAAAAACATTCAGGTCGCATTAAAGAATTCTTTACCGTTCAAAAGTTATATCGGAAACGACGACCAAAGGTCACTTTTTCGACAGATTTTAAACCCAATTAAGGCTCGTGAATAACATTCCAATAACGTATTTTTTACCTAATGTTTGATTTTGAGATGATTGATCTCCTGATATAGGAAAAACATTTTCAACCCAAATTCGTGGACAAAAGGTTAGGCTTCCATTTTTACTCCCTTCTGTCAGCAAATAATCGTAATTTGAGTTGACGATACCTCGGTGGGCCACATTCAAACGACAATATCTCCCTTGATTTTTATCAAAAAAGTAAAAAATTGGATTTCAAAATGAAGCTTGGAATGTGAACTAACTAAAACATTTAGACCGCATTAATAATACCTTACTGTTCAATAGTTATCGTCGAAAGGACAACCAAAGGTCACTTCTCAACACATTTTCAACCCGATTAAGGCTTATGAATAACTAGACAATAACGTGTTTTTTACCCGAGGTTTTATTTTGAGATGATTGATCTTGCGATATAGGAAAAATATTTTCAAGCCAAATTCGTGGGCAAAATGTTGGACTCCCACTTTTACGCCCTTCAATCGGCAAAGTGCAAAATTTGTACTCAAATTCAAGCACGGAATGTGTACTTTCCAAAATAATCAAACCGCATTCAAGAATTCAGTACCGTTCAAAAGTCATCGTCGAAACGGCGACCATAGGTCACTTTTCGACACACATTCAACCCGATTAAGGCTCGTGAATAACTAGACACTAAGGTATTTTTTACCCGAGGTTTTATTTTGAGATGATTCATCTCGCGACATAAGAAAAATATCGTCCAGCGAAATTCGTGGACAAAACGTTAGACTTCTATTTTTACTCCCTTCTATCGGTAAATAATCATAATCTGAGTTGACGGTACCTCAGTAGGCCACATTGAAACGAAAATATCTCTCTAGATTTCTATGGAAAAAAAACAAAATTTGGGTTTAAATACAAACTCAGAATGTGAACTTTCTAAAACATTCAGACCGCATTCAAGATTTCCTTACCGTTCAAAAGTTATCGTCAAAACGGGGACGAAAGGTCACTTCTCGACAAATTTTCTACCCGAGTAAGGCTCATGAATAACTAGACAACAACGTGTTTTTTACCCGAGGTTTTATTCTGAGATGATTGATCTCGCGATATAGGAAAAATATTTTCAAGCCAAATTCGTGGCCAAAACGTTAGACTTCCACTTTTACGCCCCTCAATCGGCAAAAAATAGTAATCCGGCATGTCGGTACCTCGGTGGGCCATATTCAAAGGACAATAACTCTCTTGATTTTTATCAAAAAATTAAAAAATTTGTGTTCAAATTCAAGCTCGGAATGTGTCCTTTCAAAAACATTCAGGTCGCATTAAAGAATTCTTTACCGTTCAAAAGTTATATCGGAAACGACGACCAAAGGTCACTTTTTCGACAGATTTTAAACCCAATTTTGGCTCGTGAATAACATTCCAATAACGTATTTTTTACCTAATGTTTGATTTTGAGATGATTGATCTCCTGATATAGGAAAAACATTTTCAACCCAAATTCGTGGACAAAAGGTTAGACTTCCATTTTTACACCCTTCTGTCAGTAAATAATCGTAATTTCAGTTGACGATACCTCGGTGGGCCACATTCAAACGACAATATCTCCCTTGATTTTTATCAAAAAAGTAAAAAATTTGATTTCAAACTGAAGCTTGGAATGTGAACTTTCTAAAACATTTAGACCGCATTAAATAATACCTTACCGTTCAATAGTTATCGTCGAAACGACGACCAAAGGTCACTTCTCAACACATTTTCAACCCGATTAAGGCTTATGAATAACTAGACAATACGGTGTTTTTTACCCGAGGTTTTATTTTGAGATGATTGATCTCGCGATATAGGAAAAATATTTTCAAGCCAAATTCGTGGGCAAAATGTTGGACTCCCACTTTTACGCCCTTCAATCGGCAAAGTGCAAAATTTGTACTCAAATTCAAGTACGGAATGTGTACTTTCCAAAATATTCAAACCGCATTCAAGAATTCAGTACCGTTCAAAAGTCATCGTCGAAATGACGACCATAGGTCACTTTTCGACACACATTCAACCCGATTAAGGCTCGTGAATAACTAGACACTAACGTATTTTTTACCCGAGGTTTTATTTTGTGACGATTCATCTCGCGACATAAGAAAAATATCGTCCAGCGAAATTCGTGGACAAAACGTTAGACTTCTATTTTTACTCCCTTCTATCGGCAAATAATCATAATCTGAGTTGACGGTACCTCAGTAGGCCACATTGAAACGAAAATATCTCTCTAGATTTCTATGGAAAAAGAACAAAATTTGGGTTCAAATACAAACTCAGAATGTGAACTTTCTAAAACATTCAGACCGCATTCAAGATTTCCTTACCGTGCAAAAGTTATCGTCAAAACGGGGACGAAAGGTCACTTCTCGACACATTTTCTACCCGGGTAAGGCTCATGAATAACTAGACAACAACGTGTTTTTTACCCGAGGTTTTATTTTGAGATGATTGATCTCGCGATATAGGAAAAATATTTTCAAGCCAAATTCGTGGCCAAAACGTTAGACTTCCACTTTTACGCCCTTCAATCGGCAAAAAATAGTAATCCGGCATGTCGGTACCTCGGTGGGCCATATTCATAGGAAAATAACTCTGTTGATTTTTATCAAAAAATTACAAAATTTGTGTTCAAATTCAAGCTCGGAATGTGTCCTTTCAAAAACATTCAGGTCGCATTAAAGAATTCTTTACCGTTCAAAAGTTATATCAGAAACGACGACCAAAGGTCACTTTTTCGACACATTTTAAACCCAATTAAGGCTCGTGAATAACTTTCCAATAACGTATTTTTTACCTAATGTTTGATTTTGAGATGATTGATCTCCTGATATAGGAAAAATATTTTCAACCCGAATTCGTGGAAAAAAGGTTAGACTTCCATTTTTACACCCTTCTGTCAGCAAATAATTGTAATTTCAGTTGACGATACCTCGGTGGGCCACATTCAAACGACAATATCTCCCTTGATTTTTATCAAAAAAGTAAAAAATTTGATTTCAAACTGAAGCTTGGAATGTGAACTTTCTAAAACATTTAGACCGCATTAATAATACCTTACCGTTCAATAGTTATCGTCGAAACGACAACCAAAGGTCACTTCTCAACACATTTTCAACCCGATTAAGGCTTATGAATAACTAGACAATAACGTGTTTTTTACCCGAGGTTTTATTTTGAGATGATTGATCTCGCGATATAGGAAAAATATTTTCAAGCCAAATTCGTGGGCAAAATGTTGGACTTTCACTTTTACGCCCTTCAATCGGCAAAGTGCAAAATTTGTACTCAAATTGAAGCACGGAATGTGTACTTTCCAAAATATTCAAACCGCATTCAAGAATTCAATACCGTTCAAAAGTCATAGTCGAAACGGCGACCATAGGTCACTTTTCGACACACATTCAACCCGATTAAGGCTCGTGAATAACTAGACACTAACGTATTTTTTACCCGAGGTTTTATTTTGAGACGATTCATCTCGCGACATAAGAAAAATATCGTCCAGCGAAATTCGTGGACAAAACGTTAGACTTCTATTTTTACTCCCTTCTATCGGAAAATAATCATAATCTGAGTTGACGGTACCTTAGTAGGCCACATTGAGACGAAAATATCTCTCTAGACTTCTATGGAAAAAGAACAAAATTTGGGTTCAAATACAAACTCAGAATGTGAACTTTCTAAAACATTCAGACCGCATTCAAGATTTCCTTACCGTGCAAAATTTATCGTCAAAACGGGGACGAAAGGTCACTTCTCGACACATTTTCTACCCGAGTAAGGCTCATGAATAACTAGACAACAACGTGTTTTTTACCCGAGGTTTTATTTTGAGATGATTGATCTCGCGATATAGGAAAAATATTTTCAAGCCAAATTCGTGGCCAAAACGTTAGACTTCCACTTTTACGCCCTTCAATCGGCAAAAAATAGTAATCCGGCATGTCGGTACCTCGGTGGGCCATATTCAAAGGACAATAACTCTCTTGATTTTTATCAAAAAATTACAAAATTTGTGTTCAAATTCAAGCTCGGAATGTGTCCTTTCAAAAACATTTAGGTCGCATTAAAGAATTCTTTACCGTTCAAAAGTTATATCGGAAACGACGACCAAAGGTCACTTTTTCGACAGATTTTAAACCCAATTAAGGCTCGTGAATAACATTCCAATAACGTATTTTTTACCTAATGTTTGATTTTGAGATGATTGATCTCCAGATATAGGAAAAACATTTTCAACCCAAATTCGTGGACAAAAGGTTAGACTTCCATTTTTACTCCCTTCTGTCAGCAAATAATCGTAATTTGAGTTGACGATACCTCGGTGGGCCACATTCAAACGACAATATCTGCCTTGATTTTTATCAAAAAAGTAAAAAATTTGATTTCAAAATGAAGCTTGGAATGTGAAATTTCTAAAACATTTAGACCGCATTAATAATACCTTACTGTTCAATAGTTATCGTCGAAAGGACAACCAAAGGTCACTTCTCAACACATTTTCAACCCGATTAAGGCTTATGAATAACTAGACAATAACGTGTTTTTTACCCGAGGTTTTATTTTGAGATGATTGATCTCGCGATATAGGAAAAATATTTTCAAGCCAAATTCGTGGGCAAAATGTTGGACTCCCACTTTTACGCCCTTCAATCGGCAAAGTGCAAAATTTGTACTCAAATTCAAGTACGGAATGTGTACTTTCCAAAATATTCAAACCGCATTCAAGAATTCAGTACCGTTCAAAAGTCATCGTCGAAACGGCGACCATAGGTCACTTTTCGACACACATTCAACCTGATTAATGCTCGTGAATAACTAGACACTGACGTATTTTTTACCCGAGGTTTTATTTTGAGACGATTCATCTCGCGACATAAGAAAAATATCGTCCAGCGAAATTCGTGGACAAAACGTTAGACTTCTATTTTTACTCCCTTCTATCGGCAAATAATCATAATCTGAGTTGACGGTACCTCAGTAGGCCACATTGAAACGAAAATATCTCTCTAGATTTCTATGGAAAAAGAACAAAATTTAGGTTCAAATACAAACTCAGAATGTGAACTTTCGAAAACATTCAGACCGCATTCAAGATTTCCTTACCGTGCAAAAGTTATCGTCAAAACGGGGACGAAAGGTCCCTTCTCGACACATTTTCTACCCGAGTAAGGCTCATGAATAACTAGACAACAACGTGTTTTTTACCCGAGGTTTTATTTTGAGATGATTGATCTCGCGATATAGGAAAAATATTTTCAAGCCAAATTCGTGGCCAAAACGTTAGACTTCCACTTTTACGCCCTTCAATCGGCAAAAAATAGTAATCCGGCATGTCGGTACCTCGGTTGGCCATATTCAAAGGACAATAACTCTCTTGATTTTTATAAAAAAATTACAAAATTTGTGTTCAAATTCAAGCTCGGAATGTGTCCTTTCAAAAACATTCAGGTCGCATTAAAGAATTCTTTACCGTTCAAAAGTTATATCGGAAACGACGACCAAAGGTCACTTTTTCGACACATTTTAAACCCAATTAAGGCTCGTGAATAGCTTTCCAATAACGTATTTTTTACCTAATGTTTGATTTTGAGATGATTGATCTCCTGATATAGGAAAAATATTTTCAACCCAAATTCGTGGAAAAAAGGTTAGACTTCCATTTTTACACCCTTCTGTCAACAAATAATCGTAATTTCAGTTGACGATACCTCGGTGGGCCACATTCAAACGACAATATCTCCCTTGATTTTTATCAAAAAAGTAAAAAATTTGATTTCAAACTGAAGCTTGGAATGTGAACTTTCTAAAACATTTAGACCGCATTAATAATACCTTACTGTTCAATAGTTATCGTCGAAACGACAACCAAAGGTCACTTCTCAACACATTTTCAACCCGATTAAGGCTTTTGAATAACTAGACAATAACGTGTTTTTTACCCGAGGTTTTATTTTGAGATGATTGATCTCGCGATATAGGAAAAATATTTTCAAGCCAAATTCGTGGGCAAAATGTTGGACTTTCACTTTTACGCCCTTCAATCGGCAAAGTGCAAAATTTGTACTCAAATTCAAGCACGGAATGTGTACTTTCCAAAATATTCAAACCGCATTCAAGAATTCAGTACCGTTCAAAAGTCATCGTCGAAACGGCGACCATAGGTCACTTTTCGACACACATTCAACCCGATTAAGGCTCGTGAATAACTAGACACTAACGTATTTTTTACCCGAGGTTTTATTTTGAGATGATTCATCTCGCGACATAGGAAAAATATCGTCCAGCGAAATTCGTGGACAAAACGTTAGACTTCTATTTTTACTCCCTTCTATCGGTAAATAATCATAATCTGAGTTGACGGTACCTCAGTAGGCCACATTGAAACGAAAATATCTCTCTAGATTTCTATGGAAAAAAAACAAAATTTGGGTTTAAATACAAACTCAGAATGTGAACTTTCTAAAACATTCAGACCGCATTCAAGATTTCCTTACCGTGCAAAAGTTATCGTCAAAACGGGGACGAAAGGTCACTTCTCGACACATTTTCTACCCGAGTAAGGCTCATGAATAACTAGACAATAACGTGTTTTTTACCCGAGGGTTTATTTTGAGATGATTGATCTCGCGATATAGGAAAAATATTTTCAAGCCAAATTCGTGGGCAAAATGTTGGACTTTCACTTTTACGCCCTTCAATCGGCAAAGTGCAAAATTTGTACCCAAATTCAAGCACGGAATGTGTACTTTCCAAAATATTCAAACCGCATTCAAGAATTCAGTACCGTTCAAAAGTCATCGTCGAAACGGCGACCATAGGTCACTTTTCGACACACATTCAACCCGATTAAGGCTCGTGAATAACTAGACACTAACGTATTTTTTACCCTAGGTTTTATTTTGAGATGAGTCATCTCGCGACATAAGAAAAATATCGTCCAGCGAAATTCGTGGACAAAACGTTAGACTTCTATTTTTACTCCCTTCTATCGGTAAATAATCATAATCTGAGTTGACGGTACCTCAGTAGGCCACATTGAAGCGAAAATATCTCTCTAGATTTCTATGGAAAAAGAACAAAATTTGGGTTCAAATACAAACTCAGAATGTGAACTTTCTAAAACATTCAGACCGCATTCAAGATTTCCTTACCGTGCAAAAGTTATCGTCAAAACGGGGACGAAAGGTCACTTCTCGACACATTTTCTACCCGAGTAAGGCTCATGAATAACTAGACAACAACGTGTTTTTTACCCGAGGTTTTATTTTGAGATGATTGATCTCGCGATATAGGAAAAATATTTTCAAGCCAAATTCGTGGCCAAAACGTTAGACTTCCACTTTTACGCCCTTCAATCGGCAAAAAATAGTAATCCGGCATGTCGGCAAAAAATAGTAATCCGGCAAAAAATTTTGTTTTTTAGTTTCAGTTTTCTCAGAGCAATTATATTGTTTTCTTTTGTCCTATTTTTCTTTGATTTGTGTTTCTGTCATACTTTCTAGCCGTTGGTATTTGTTTAAATACTACAAGTTGAATTTCTTGATCAAGGAATAAGTTTATTGCAGAACTGAAAAGGGGAAGCTGCGAGTGGAAAAAGGCAAGAGAGTGTGAGACTAATATCGGGAAAAAGCCAATTTAAGAGTGAAACACGAGTAGGAGTGACATAATCTGAGTGTAAACACGTGAGGGAGTGTTGTGAGGAATTATTTTTAACCTTTATTTGTAGTTTTTAAAATATGTCTTGCAGGGGTGAAACATCAAATAAGGAAGGAGGGGAGGAGTCATCATCTATCATGTTGCAGGCAATGCAACAACAATTTGAACGCATGAACGTGGTGTTTAATGAGATTCGAGATCGGTTGGACAGGCAAGATACTGTTATTGCTAACTTGCGTGAGGAGCGTCCCCAAAGAGGCCCTAATGCTAGAAGGCAAGAAAGGCATGCGCGCGTGTATGATTCTGATGACTACCATGAGGATGAATTTGAAGATGAAGAGGATCATGTTTCGTGGAACAATGGAGGCAGGTTTGCACGAAGGGGCGAAAG